>VNJT01003126.1:0-16126 GCA_008042655.1 Drosophila burlai
TTAAAGGGAAATTCGGAAATGTTAAAGGGAAATATGAAAATGTTATCAAATTCACTTCCGAGTGAAAACTGGAACAGACCCGATAATATTATGTGTAAATACCTAATAAAATGATAATATAAGACAAAAGACTCAATTTATATATAATAAATGAAAGATTAGGTAACTTAAATAAACAAAACTATAAATACAGAAATTACCCCAACATATCAATAAATACAATATATATATTCTTTTAATAAATTCCCTCATTCTTATTCTATAACGTATACACTCCTGCTACCCTGGAACTACATTTTGTATTCTGTATCTGATATAACCCCGCTCTACCCTCTAATTACAGCTCCCAGTCAGCTCCATTTGATGCGTCACTTTTACTATCTGTGCTGAAAAATCTTGGCTTGCTCGTAAACTTACTTGAAAACCAGGCAAAGCTGCACAAAACAAAAATACACTGAGGTAATACAGAATAAAGGCGAACATCGTTTGTCGATTTCTGAGACAAGGAAAGGGGCTCTGGGTTATTACTGCAGTGGATTTTGTGAATTTTGCAAGGCTGCCAATGCAGTTTTGTTGCCTGTTTTGTGTTTTGTGTGTGTTTTTTCGAATTGGGTTTTGTGTGATGTTTGAAACTAATTTGCGGTTACTCGCAAATGCTGTGCTCAGAGTTCGTAGTCCACAAAGTGCGGCATCATGCCCTTTTGTGTGTTATTGAATCCGATTCAGGGAACGGAGCTGCTCCACTGCTCCACTGCTCGCAATTATTGTTCAGCTCCGCAGGCAGAGTGCAAAAAGTTAATTAAATCATACGAAGTTGAGTTGGGGAAGAATTGCAAAACTCTGACGGCTTTAAGGAGAATGATCTAATAATTTTTGGAGGCCCAGATATAGATTTATTTACTATTCACACACACGGAGGGGCCGCAACACGATTTTCGTGCAGCGAAATTTAAATTGCATTAGTTGTATGTAAAATGTTGATTTATATATTTTATAAATAAGATGTACATTTATTTAAATATGTAAATAAATTTTTGTATGTCAATAAAATATAAAATTGTTCAAGAATATCTTATTACATATATAAACACTGTTTTTTAGCTCCCTTTTAAAATTATTTATTTATTTACTTTCTCAAATATATTTATTTTACTAATATGTAATATATAATATATTATTTTAGTACAACATCTTAATTTTCTCCTTCCTTCCGTTTCGCTCAATTAAAAATTAGAAGGCTGAAACAGATTTACTTTGAATGTGCACACCGAAGAGCCTATAATTATGCCCTACCACGATTTTCGTGTCTTGCAGCTCAGAGAATCCCCTCCATTCGGTTGACAATCTCTAAGAAATACCTAGACAGATCTCATCTGCCGCGCCGTAAATAAACCCCAAGAGCACTCCAAACAAACACTTCAGAGCAAGCGTGGCAGCCAAGCCAAGTGGTTCAGTTTTCAAGTGTTTGCCATTGATATTACAGCGCCCACACATAGCAACCAGGCAGCTTAGCAACTTGCAACCTAGCAACTTGCAGCCTAGGAACTTGCAACTAGCAGCAGGCAACTTGAAACACAAAAGTAAGTGGCTGTGGAAGGAAGTCGGTCGTTTTGCTTGATGGGGAAACCTCCTTAATTTCGGGACTTTCATTTCGTATGATGCAAAATCTTATTAAAACAAGCCCTGAAATCTGTTGGCGATTATTCACGGATTTTTTCAATTTGCATATAAAGCAAAGTTCAATAACATAAATTGCCAGGCATCAATATCGTTTTTCAGATTTCGTTTCACGTTTTTCCGAGGTCCAAGGAAACTTTCGTATACTGATTTTCCATGAACTTCACTTTGCCAACTGTCCAGATTTTCTCAGTTTTTTTTTGGTTGTGCTGGCCAAGTCTTGGCCTTTTTCCGCAATTGTCACATGCAATTGTCATTGTCATTGCTTTTCGGCTTCTCTGTTTGCTGCTTTCGATGGCTCCCGGCTCTGTCTTGAGATTTATATTTGCCTGCTGCCCATTTGGAGCACATTATGTAAATTCGCTGCACTTAAAACGGGTTCACAAAATAAAAAATAGAGAAAAACAGAGAAGGCGCTTTAATTTTTGTCGGTTTGCCGCGCTCGCAACATTTCTACGATTCGTATCGCATTTGAGTGCTTTTCGTGGCAGTCCTAGCCATGCATTTTAATTGGGAAGTGCAGCACCGAGTAACATGGCCAGGAAAGGCCATAAAAGGCCTTGTGTTTGGTTTCTTTTTTTTTGTGTTATTTTGGGCACAGGAGCGGGAATGGTAGCGGCCTTGAATGCGGTCGGTCGTTCGGTCTTCTTCGGTACCCAGTACCCATGACATGACATTATGCAATCCCACCGATCGGGATCTTGTAGAAGGGGAAGTGAGCCAACCAGGTCGCTGAATATGGTCAAAGTGGAGAATCGGCCTGAAATTGCGGAAGATAAAAAGGAGGCTTACGGTTACGATTATGACTGCCAGCGTGGCGACGTGGTTGCCTTTAATGTGTGTCTCCTAAACAAGAATCATATAAGAGGGGAGAAAAAATATAACAAAATAAAACTAAATGTAAGTCCAACAAACCTTTAAATCTCAAAGTTTGTATTGTAAATTTTAAACTAAAAAGTATTAACCAAGCTCTAATTTATAATAAAAACTTAAGTTCATTTTAATGATAAAAACTGGCCCAATAATAGTATTTAAAAATGCTAGAAAAGTTGCACAAGAGCATAATGATTTACTATTTAAACTTTTTTGTATTTACTTCACAAAAAACATTAAACATTTTCCTCTTTCAACATAAAACGTACTATACAAAATATTACCACCAAAAGAGTCTCTTTCCTTACCATTTCCTTGTATAAATGTCACTGACTAACTTTAGTATTTTTAAATAATAGTTTTCAACTTGTCTCTGTTCGAAAAGAAATAAATATTTGACAGTTCGGGATGTATTATTTTGGGCTTTAAGCTTAGCTTTCAATTGTTCAGCAGGGAGGGCTATCGGGCTACTTTCCAAACGTTGACACATTTCATTTGGCAAAACTAAAGCCCCTGCTTTCACTCCCCCTTTTACAGGTGGTGCCTCGGCTTTCATTTCTTTTTCTTAAATATTTTTCTCCCCCTTGGCAATTAAACGAAGTTCGCAGTGACTTCCCCCATTTACCGACGACGACATTGGCGAGTGCTGCTGCAGCCTCCGGCGATCGCCATGGAGATAGATAGCCGCGCAAATACTCGTAGCATTGACTAAGGTTATAGAGCTGGGCACGTCGATTATGTATATATTTATATATATTCCGATGCGAGTATGAATACGATGGCGGGGATATGTCGGATATATATATCGGCAAGTAGCCCCGCTTCAAATCTCGAGTGCCGGCCGAGGCGATTGAGCAATGCCATGGCGTGTGTGCACACGACAAAAATAAAGTTATTAAAATGGTTTATGAGATCTTTTTGAAGATATAGATTTTAAATATATACTTCTTGTGAAATTTAATAATGTTTTTGCAGGTTTCTTGTATAGACATTTGACATGTAAAATGGTTGATTTCAACTTACAGAAGCTTATTTACATATATATTTTTCAAGAGACAATGCCTAAGTTTATACTAAGATGTTTTGTATCAAATTAATAGCTGAAATGTATAAATTTTTTCTACTAAATCACCTCCTATCATATTTGCTTTATTTAGAAAAATAATAAGTTAATATTAAACCCCCTATAACATCCAGATTTCTTTCTGTGTGGCATGCGGCAAGCACCCGCATACCCAAAGTTGCTGCTGGGGATGAGGAGCATTGAGGAGCTCTACGGATGAGGGGCTGTTGATGGAGCTGGGAGCTGGAAGCTGGGGCTGGGGCTCCCCACTCGTCGGTGGCAGTTCATTATGTAAACAAAGCAAGGAAAACAAGAAATCTGGCCACAAATCAATAGAAAAAGTAAGTGTTTTTATTTTTTGTCGTAAGCATCAACATCTCGGCATCTCGGCTTCCGACCAACTAACTGACTGACTGACAGACCGACTGACTGACCGAATGTTGGCCCCAGCTCCAGTTCCAACTCCTAGTCCCAGGCCGAGTTCGATCCAGTTATGAATAAACATTTGCCGCATGTTTGTCTGGCCTAATGGAGCGCGTGCTTTTTAAACGTAAGAGAAATGAAAATAAAAATGCTTTTGTGGCCTGCCATTTGGCCATTTGGCCATTTCATTTTCATTTTATATCATTGCAATTAGCAAGTCTAAAGGAAAACAAGTTATCCTGACCAGCTTTTCTCGTTTTTCCCTCAGTGCATTTGGCATTTCGATAGAGAGAGAAAGATGGGCCGAAAACGTGCCCTGACCCGTCGCCGATTATCCGTTCGATTCTGTGAATTATGGGAGTCAGCTCCGGACACCGCTCCTTGGCTCCTCGGACCCTGCAATTAACGACAGTTTGGACGGGCGTCGTTTTTTTTTTGGTGATTCGTGCCTTTAAGGGGGATCCGGTGAGCTCAGCCAGATTCATCTTGTTAGCTTCGATTGCGCAATCCCAGGGGGCGTATGCGTGATGCTGCCCATGGCCAATCGAAAGTCGGTAGTTTCGCTCTAATTAGACAATATCTCTATTACTGAAGGAGAATTTGGAGCTACACTGTAACTTAAACTATGGTTATTTAGGAAATTGAGCTAATATTAAATGAGATAAACTTACTTAATTATTACATATATTCCTACATTGAAATTGGTTTCTTTTATCTTAAAACTTTATAATTTAGAATTTCTTGTCTTTAAAGCAATGCAAAGTTTAATTCATGTGAATGTAAGCTTCCTTTGAAGACTTTTTGATCTCATTTTTAATGTTCAACCACATTTTGTCTATTTTTTAAGATAATAGTGACCATTGGAACCTTTCACAAAGCGGCTCCAGGTCGCAATTACAGCTGTAGCTAATCAAAAGGGCATTGATTTTTATAACCTGGCGACGAGCATCCATCCAAGTGGGAAGACCACTCGATGGCTATGGCGTCACCTGCTGTTCAAATCTTTGCATTTCCCGCAAAACGTGCCTCGTAAAGGCATTACTTTGAAAAAAAAAACGGGGAAAAAAATAAAAACAGGGGAGAGCTAACCATCATGATGCAAGAGAAAGAAAGTGGCCACTCGGGCCTCATAAACGGCAATCTCCGCCAGAGCCCAGCCCATGGATCATGGCAGGGATTGGCAGGAAAGGGATTTCGGCACCAGGTGCCTGGGTCAGGCCAATCCGCTCAAGCATCGAGTCACGTTAGGGCACGTTAGCCAGCGGCCAAAGTTGTTAACAGTGGGGTTTCTCCTTCAATGAGGTACATTTTTTAAATTAAATATTTTAAAACTTTTATTTAAAGAGTTAACTCTGCAAATATCCATATTAATCTAAAGCTAGCGAGGTTTTTTGTACTTATTTCACTTTTTGTAGTGGCGACCACTGTGCTTCAACCGTCAGCAGTCAAAGATCCCGACGGAGATCACGCCTGGCCATCCATAATGTGCATATTGCAGTCGCTTAGATTTTCCAGGGGTTGCGGGGCCTTTGTTTTTTTTTTTTTGGGGTTTTGTTTTTTATCGACTGCTCGCTTTTTGACACTAAATTGCCCCGACTGCGATGGCGAGTTGGCCCCTAACGAAGTGTGAAAGATGCTGGTCTTTGATTCGATTTGATTGCCCAACATTGGCATGCACCATGGCACCAAGGCAACGCCAATCCACACCAGCTCCCCGGCTCCAGCTCCAGCCCCAGCTCCAGCTGAAGCTCTGTCTTGGGCTGCTGTGCACCGTGAAGATGTAGTTAACAACGTGACTATGTAATCAGCATCGCGGCGCAGGCTAGGAAGTGCAGTGCAGTCGCTTTCAAGTCAACTGCCGAACGTAACTGCAAAGTGCAAATGATTTTCACCCCTGGCCACTCCTCCTCGGGGGACCAATCTCTTGGTCAGCCGCCAGCTCCCACTCTTCTCGGCCGCTTGGTTATGTTTCTAATCAAATTAATTTCGGCAGCAGTCCCTGCCCACGTGTCCGGTCAGCATGGCATATGGATTGGGAGTCCAGCTCGGCGTCTGTCTCGGTTTCGTTTTCCTTTGGCTCACAGAGATTGCGCATACGCAGCGTGGCGCAGCCGGGCATATTGAGTTTTACAACGATTACGGGAGCAATCACGACGAGAAGCGGGTGAGTCTGTGATCTTATTACCACGTATATATAAAGTAGCTTGTAGTAATATTAAGATTTAGGCAACAATGTCTGATCAGATTTTAAAGGTTTTCGTTGAAGTTTTTGGGAAACAATTCAATTTATTTAAGCACCAAAGCATATAAACATTTTAAATAATTATATTATAATTTTAAAGCTTACTTATTCAATTTACTGTCGAAATCGTCACTTTTTATGGTGGTATTTACCAAAACATTAGCTCATGTAAATGAAAGTACTAATTAATATGACAAATATTATTTTTCCTGTTAAAAATACCTTTGGAGTGACACAAATAATTTGTTTTGATTATTAAAAAATTAAGGAAAATGGCTTTATTATTTCCAAAAATATAATTCCTAATTCGCCTTCATTCCCTTCCCCTTACAGCTCCGCTACTCGCATCAGTATCAGATCTCTGACCCTGCCAGTCAAGTGCACATCCTCCACCGAGAGCAGCGGCATGGCGACCACGTCTCTGGCTCCTACTCCCACCTAGAGCCCGATGGTTACATCCGCAGCGTGCACTACGAGGTGCGGGGACCCGGCCGGGGATTCAAGGCTGTCGTAGAGCAGCGAACCAGGAACAGTCGAGTGCACCAGGAGCTGGAATTCCGGAGCAGGCAGCCACTCCGGGCTCTGGCCCTCGCTGAGCCAGTGGCATTTGTGATTTAAGGCTGGGTGTCCATCCGTCTTGAAACCGGTAGAGCGCCTCCTCTCCTCCGACAAAACAAAGATCGAGCGAATTATTTGTCTCGTTTAACGCAGCCATAAATTGCGCAAAATGTTTAATTGTCTTTCAATGCTTTTGCTGACTTGTTGATTGGATTTCTAATTTGAAATTTAAATTGATTTCGGGCGAGAAGGGGTTCGCACCCATAAAATGTAAACGTAAAATTTAATAAAATCCCGAAAAATGTGTATAATTTCGCGGTGATAAACAAAAGCGGATTGAATGAATGAATAAAATTATTGTCTCCCAACTAGATTTTGATGGTTATTTTGACGGAAATTCAAATTTATGGTTTTCGCTGGCCATCCTTTCGTAATACCTTTTAAGCTGAGTAATTGTTTAATGTCACTCAACAAATTGCCCTTAATTTGACTCTTCAAATTAAATATGAGTTTCGGGCTTAATTATAATTAATGTGCCGAAACCAGTTGACAGTTAACGACTTCTCAAAGCTCACAATGAGCCAAAGGCTCAAAGAAACATTGTCGAGGTGCAGAAAAAAATGAATGATTGTTGGTATTTCTTTTGTGCTAATTATATTGTTTCCTTTTTGCCACCGCTGACGTCTCGTGGTCAGGGTCTGCGTCTGCTTTTGCCGCTCTGTGATCAGCAATGCAGCGGCAATCAGCAAGCGGCTTAAATGATGGCCCAGAAGCCGCCACTGCCGCCGTTCAACGACACCGCTAATTGCCGGGGCTAATTGCTGTATGTTTTCGTTCGGTTTTTGAGTGCCTGCGGCTATAAAAAGTCGCTCAATCGCTCAAGAAAGTGCCAATCAGTGTGTTGTGTCCGTTATACCGTTTGACAGCTCACCTTGTGCGGGATGCCCTTTTGCCTGACCCCGGTGGCCCCCTTGCTGATGGCAATTAAAAGACAATTTAGGCACCATCTCTCCCAGCAACTCTCTCTCTCTTTGTTGGTTTTGTTTTTGTAACTTCCTAATGTTTAGTATAAGTTACTTCATCTTTGAGGGTTAAAGTTCGTTGCCTAAGTCTTTCGTTTCAAGCGGAAGTTGTTACTTAAGTTTAATGGTGTTTAATGGGGTAATTTCGTGTCATTTCTTTTGGTTTTATTCTTTTACTATTTTTTGTTTGTTTTAATTTTAATTAAAATACTAAGAAAGGCACATCTTAATATGGAATCAGGAATTATCTTCCATCTGCTTTTAGAAATCTTTGTATATTCGTGATTTAAATTCACATTTATTAAAACAGTTTTATTATTTTTATTAAAGCTTTCCCTTTCATTTCTTGGCTTTTATTTAAACACATTTAAGTTTTAGTTTAACTTAACGTTCTTTAATGTAACACTGTTTTCCCTTATATATTCCCATACTTACTTTTTAATTTCTTTACTCACCCCAATTACAAAATGTTTACCCCTTAGTGCCCATCCAAAGTCTTGTCTTTAATTTCGATAAGGTTTTATTATGGGATGTTTAATTTTATTAATAGTTATTTACAACATGTTGTGGGCAAGTCTTAAAGTTAATTTTGCATTCATGTTTTCTTGTCTTGCGTTCAACTCGACAACGAGTTTTGCTCCTGCTGCAGCATCTTCTTCCTCATCTGCAGCTTCTCCTGCTCCAAGTGCAGCTGCTGGAGCCGCTTCTGCTTGCCGAGCTTCTTCAGATGGGCGCTCTTCTCGTGCGCCAGCTTGTAATTGGCAATTGTTGTGGGCTGCTGTGTGGTAGATGTGGTGGTGGTGGATGCTGTGGAGGTGCTGCTGCTGTCTGGCAATGGCGATGGCGATGGTGCTGGTGCTGGCGTTGTCGTGGTCGAAGTTGAAGTCGAGGTGCTGGAAGTGGTGCTTGTCGTCGTGGAGGAACTGAGAGCCTGAGGCTGCGAACGAGCCTGCTCTTCGTCGAGCCGCTTCTCGAGCTCCGCCTGCCATTCCAAGGCCTTCTCCTCCAGCGGCAATTGCTGCAACTGCAACGAGATGATGCATGCGATTATGACATGGACATGAACGTGGATGGGGATGTGAATGTGGTTGTGGATGTGTGGATTTTGATGTGGCTATGCTTGCGGCGTGGATGTGAATGGGCCAAGATGATTGCGAAAGGGAGAGTGAGCGGGATGCTTGAGTGCGTGAGTGGGCGTTGGTGTCTGATCTCAGGCTGAAAGGCATTTACAACAGCGGTGGTAGAGTGTCAAAAGCAGGGGGGATTCGTGTGAGGAGTCAGAGTCTGGCTTTAATCTCTTGTACAATTTATATATATAGTTCTAAATGCATATCAGGTTTGTATATCAGGTAACTGGAGGGGGACTTCAATAGCGCAGGTATCGCCTGCGACCCTCGTATTGCCTTACATAGTTCCAGGGGTATGCCGCGTACTTCGCCTTCTCGTAAGCCTTGTACTTCTTGGTCTTCGCGTTGTACTTGCCCTGCAGCTTATCGGGCACAATCGCCGTGTATTTGGTGCCCACTCCGGGCACATACTGGGCAGCCAGGCCCGGCACGGAGGTCACACCGCCGCTGTACGCACTAGTGGCCAGCTGGCCGTAGTTGCCCTGCTTGGGCGGCAGGTTGTTGTAGTTTGGCGGGGCATAGGGTCCGGCGGGTATGGCCCAGTATCTGGGGCGGGATGGCGGCGGCAAGACGTAGCTGATGCATATAAGTCAGAGAGAAAATAAACAAATATCAGTTACATATATAAGTTACGTTACACCTTAGGGCTAGTTTTTCAGGTTTTCAAACCCGTTCGGCACTTACACATAGGGATTGGGGTTGGGCACATCGTCGCTGAGATCCTCCCAGACGGGCGCTGGTTCCCGATATGGCTTTCGCGGTGGCTGCGGCGTTGTGCGCGGCGGCGGCGGCTGTATCGGTCCTGTGTTGGTGCCCCAGTCCACACGGATGGCCTCCGCCTGGAGTCCGAGTCCAGCGATTGTGGCGACTAGCAGCAGGCATGGAGTGAGCTGGAAAACGAGTTCGATTCGGTGAGTGAGGGAGTCCTTGTGGTGTTATGTTAATTGCTACATGGCTGTGATGTTGTCTATTAGATCAGCTGCTGAGTTGTGTGGAGATTATGAGTCTTCCTATATTAAATAAATTTTCTTTTTTATTTCTAAACTTTTTCTGGAATTAATTCATTGAATTTAATACATTTGAAGTCTTTCGTTTAACTGCTCATAGAATAGTCAAGTTCGTTGCCTAAGTGTTTCGATTAACTGCTCGTAAAATAGTCAAGTTTGTTGCCTAAGTCTTTCGTTTGCTTCTAGTAGAATACATCCAATTTTGTTTGAATTTTTTCTATGCACATTTTATAACCTTCCGTAAATGTATTTTTACTTTTTCCAATTTTGTAATTTGTTGTAAGAGTTCTTTAAATATTTCTCTAAAAGACCCTTAAATTTTTATTAGTGACAGTTAGTGCCAGACTTTTTCTTCTTTTTTCTGTAAAACTAATTCTCGTTTCTTACTATTTCTCTAATTCTGAATTAATTACTTCCTTTTTTATTGTTTCAGTTCTGTAATGGGTTAAGTTCATCAACCACAACCCCTCAGAAAAGACCCCTTAAATCGAATTAAATATTCTTTTATATATATTGTAACAGATAAATTGACCCTTTAGTTCTCCCCCTAATATTATTATTTATCATAATTAAAAGTTCATTACCCGAATATATTTTTTAACCCCATATCCTCGGCAGAAGGTGCTTTGCATTGTCGTGTTTTGCAAATTGCTACACGAATGATATCAATTAGATCAGGCCGCCCCCAATTCGTGATGTCGGATTGAGATTAAGCGACTTGCGATCACACACGATATATGTTTTCGCTGGCCATAAAAGCCGCTTTGCCTTATCAACGCAGCCTCGATTTCGATTTTGAGGATCAATTAAAGTCGCTTTATTTAGCCGCATGGCAAATTGGCAGACGGCAGACCAAATCAATTCTGAGGCAAAACAAACACTTCGGACTTGAACTCGATTTCTGTGTGTGTTTGTATAACTTGAATGTAATAACAATAATTACAGCGGAGCCTCTACACCGGCATCTGCCATTAAGAAAACAATGTCAAGTGTTAAATTGTTGCAGCTGCTTGAGGGGCAACACAAAAAAGCGCTCAAATATTCACAGGAATTATTTACTTTATTGTTCGCTTATTGCCTTGCACTTTGCTCAGATGTTTGGCCTATGAATCGCAATTATATATAAATATTTATGACACTGTTTGTTGGGTTAATTGAATTACCTGCTTAAATAATAGATTTATTGTTGATTAATTACGTTCAGTTCAAGTTTTTTATCTGTCGCTTGACACTTTTTATCGTCCATATTCCCTCACACAAATCGATTACAATGCAGAATGTGGCATTATTTATTATTATTATTCGTTCTGTTTTTTTCCCCCCGTCATTCAAGTGTTGTTTGCTTAACTAATGAGCCTTGAGGAAGTGTGCGCTAACAACTGCCTCACAAAACGCACCCAAAACCCGTGCCCGGTGCCTGGCCAGCAATATGGGGCTAAACCTTTGCGGCTAAATACGGTCATTAGTTACCTCACACAGCATAGAGTTATGGCCCGGCCCGGGAGGATAGGCATCTGGCCACAAATTTGTCAGCGCCCAAAAATGGCATCGATAACAGTGATGTATGGATGCCATCTGTTCGGGGTTCATATTTAGTTTTATTGGCCAATTCGATTCGGGATTCTGTTGTAAGCAACAATGAATCACAGATTTTTCTCAGCTGCTTACGTGGAAATATTACACAGAAAATTGAGTAGATTTTCTTGATTATTGATTACTTGGGGCAGAATGTGAATGTACATTTTAGTTTGAGTTGGAAACTTGTAAAATGCAATTTTATATTTACTTTGGAGCTTCGGTTATTTAAGAAAATTGGTAATAAAGTGAGGTATATGGTAAAGAACAACGCTCCAAAATTTATTATTTTACAGGGACTATTTTGATTTAACTACTTTTAAAGACTTGCTGGGTACTATCTTTTATTTAAACAACTCTGTAAATCATATTATTTTGGGGTTTTAAGTCATAAAAACATATTAAAGAGGAAGAAAACATTTAGTTTTGCTTGCATAAAACCCCTTTACACATTTTTTTAAAAGTAAGTTTAAAAGTAAGTACTTGACATTAGTTTTCTGGACTCGTTTCGGCTTCTCCATTTTTTTATGACAACCAAAAATTAAGCAAAAAAAAATTAGTATTTACTGTGCACTGTGCATTGGCTCGTAAAAGCTGGCCTTGATTTCTGCGTGATTTTATGATTGCACAAAAGCATTGACAGAGAGTCAGTCGATCGAGGCATTATTGCTGCAACCGGTGGCGGCGGCAACGACAACGGCGATGGCGATGGCGACTAGGCCAATATGCATTGCGCATAGCAAATAAATGCTTGTCAATGCAAAATTGTCAATCAATTAGCCAAATCGGGGGGATAGTCGGGCCCGCTGACAGCATAACTGCCGCCTCTTCGGGGCAAGTGTTGTTCATAATTGCTGGTATTAGTCGCCGCACGATCCCACAATGGGGTTACGTCGAAAGCCTCAATTTATGGGCCACAAAAAAAACTCAAATTTAATTTAATCATTGAGAAAAACTAAACGGGTGCAGAGATTATAAATATTTAAAATAATCTTAAGGAAGTCTTGACAGTTTAAGTATACAATATTTCATTGAAAAATAAAAGCTACATAATTATTTATAACGATTTTAGGGAGGGTTTGATGGCTAAATAAAATAAAATACCAGTCATACCGTGGCCTTAACTATTACAATTTTCAAAGACAAGAAATAGTTATGATAATGGGAGCTTTAATTATACATTTAAGTGATAAATATACATGTTAAACAAAGTAAAATAATTACATTAAAATACTTTATTTTGAAGGTAATTTAAGCTAGGAAAATGGACGTGGTATATACTTATCATAAATTGAGATAAAACAAAAATCGAACCTTGATAAAAAAAAATATTAAAAGCCAAGTTTTCTTTTTATTTTCTATACAATTAGTGTAAAGTTCAATTAGGATTGTGTTTGGATAACTTTAAAAATGTATGTCGACACAATAAACATTCAATCTTCATATTTTGTTAAGTGTGTGTTCCATCAGACTTATCTATCAATAGCATAATTATACCAAAGACATGAAATCAAAGCGGCGTGAACGTGTTTTGCTCCGTTTTTTTAAAAACCTTTTAATGGCTCCCAGCTCCAGTTTGACAAGACCTGTTATTAAGCAGCATGAGATGCCATAAACTCGAATTTGTGTAACAATGGGTCGCCCTGCTGGCAGTGTCACTTCCGACAAATAAAGTGGACGCGACCCTGAACTTGAGGAGAACCCATAGACCGAAAACATCAAGAAGCGGCCACGCGAGTAGCATTTTGTCCATATATGTATATTCCTATTTTTTTTTATAGGTTTTTCTCGTTTTATTCTCGCGAATTGCGACTTAATGGGCCCAGAATTGCGCAGCCAGTTGAATGAACCCCTCGCAATGGGGGACTCTCCTCTGGGCTGTGCGGTTTTAATGTAGGAGTACTTGAGGTGCACTTGAAAAAAAGTCTAAGGCAAGTACTTCGATTTAATATAAGAAATAAATAGAATTGGTAAGGAAATTACAGGGGAAAATTAAAAAAAATATATATAGAACAGAGGAGGTATATATTTTAACCCCTCTAATGAGCAAGGAAGCTTCCTTTTATTTTCTCCATCGAAAATGTGTTCTATTTCTATTTAGTTATCAATTTATATTTATATATTTATATTATAGCAATTTACATTTGGACCATGGATCCGATTCGTAAATCTACCATAACTAAGCCAAAAATGAGTTAGTTTCAATTCGAAAGTTGTCTGTTAGGTTAATAAGTTAAGCTAATCAGGTTTCAAATTTAAAAAGTCAGAATTCGCCAATTTTTGACAATTTTGAGCTTGTCTGTTAGGTTAACAAGCTTAGCTAATCGGGTTTCATATTTAAAACGTCCGTTCTTCACTTTTTTTTTTTTGACAATTTTGATGATGTAACTAACCCCTTTTAAATTGTTTTTGCAGACATGACTAGAACGACCAGTCTGTCGATGGTGATCAAGAATATATTTTTATATATTTAGATTTAAACAGTCGAAAATGACTTCTTCACATCATTTTTCTGTAAATTGGAATTTCATTAACTAAGAACAAAATACAAGGGCTTTAAATACATGTAAAAGGCAATCAACAATTTCAGCCTAAAAATTAATGCTAATTCACATAAAAACATTTCACAATTTAGCATATACTAAACTTAACATGGGAATATCCCCTGAAATGTATTTTATTTTCTTTCTGTGCACATTGTACACACTCTGGGGGGCACTCCTTCCGATCAAAGCCGAAAAGCGATCTTGATCGCGATCTGGTAATGAGCAGAGCTCCGCCCGCGGGTGTTCTGCTCACTAATTAAAAACAATCAATAACGACTAAGTAAACGCCGAACACACCGCACCACACGCTCGCCTTACACCGCATTATCATTATCTGTGATTAACGCAGTTTAGACCCAAAATAATCATTTATTATCAAGCGGCTGCAGTTATGCTTCGTGTTCCAATCCCCCCCAAAAAAATTAAGTGCTTAGACAAAATATTTTTGCGAAACAACGGCAACGGTTTTGGGTCAAGCTTAGATTTAATTTAATGTTGCCAAAAAAAATATAGTATAGTTTAGTATATATGTATGTAAGAGAAGCCAAGCCGGCTGACATGGCATTACGAGTACTATGGTTAGCAGCTGGATAGATCTGGCTGAGATCTGCAGACCGGTCGGTCTCTTATAGTTATTGTAAATCTCTTTTATTGCACAACATTATCGCAAGGGGCAGGAAAAAACAGAAAATGTAAGAAAAAACTAAAAAACAAAAAAAAAACAAAACGAAAAGGCACAACGAACGAAATTTAACGCTTGCATTTGGCGCGTTCAAATTGTAATTCGATAATAAGTATGCCATAATCATTTTTTAAACGCCCTAATTGAAATAATTTATATTGGCTTATGGGGGCGAAATATGCAAGTGGTTAGATACGCCTGGCATCGAATGCTATTGCAGACTGCAGGGTTTTCTGTGGGCCACCACCAGCTCCTGCACTTAATTATGAATATGAATATGGGTCTTACATTTCTCTCTATTTTTCTCGGTTGGCTCGTTTTGAGACGCCTTTTGTGAATTGCATTTTTTGCAATGCGGGTGGATAATGATGAATGGTTATTCCCGTGCCTTTGGAATCGTTTCATTAGTGTGCGGGCGATGAAAGTAAGTCAATGATACGGGAATACCAAACAATTATACATTTTTTAGGGTCGAGAGAGATGTGGAAAGGCAGATCATTCATCAATCAAAAAGAGACAGGGGGATAGGTTTAAAAATTTTAAAGAAATATCTCTTAAGAGTATTACTCCAGTTATGGTATTGTTATTAATGCATTCAATCCATAATTCAATAATTATTAAAGGTCTTTAAGGCTTTCGAAAGGTCATGTGATCTTGGATTATTAAATCAAAATGAAATATTAACTTTCGATTAAACAACAATAAAGGTATCGATGATATATTATCTTCAAGAGATAATCTCCAAAAAGATGAATGGAAATCAAGCGATTATCATAAACAGAAATCTATTTTAAATATTTGACCAACAAGAAACTCAAATCAAAATCTATTTTACTTCCGTTTTCCTAAGTTATCTTAAGCCCTATAATTAAATCATGCATTTTTAAACAACTTGCTCGTATAATTAATCAGTTCCCATCCTTGGCAGCTCTTCTTAAAGATTTTCTTTGAGAATTACAGTCCATAAATTAACATAAAATTATAATTTTCAATAGTTAAATGAAGACTGAACAAAGGTAAACTTTAATTAAACTATTAAAACAAGTAATTGAACCAAATACCATGTTTAAAATGGTGTTAAAAATAAACTAAGGCAGTAATCTAGATAAAAATATATAACAAATAACAACCTATAAATAATAATTAGGCTATAAATGCATGGAAGAAAAACTATAATTAAATCCATGTAAGATGGTGTGAAGAGGAAAAACCTCTGACAAAATCTACAGATTATTAAGATGCTAAAAATACAAAAACTAATGAAACTTATTAATAAATTATTAGGTAAGAATAACAATAATTGAATCGTGAAGCTACTACTATTCACTGAG
>VNJT01003127.1:0-17577 GCA_008042655.1 Drosophila burlai
GTGTATTCATGAGGCTTCAGGACACTCTCGACCCGACTCTCCTGGTGATTCATAACTCCCATAATTCCTCTACACGCTGGACACTCTGACAGATGAATCAGATGAAGTTTCGGCGCTGACACAGCACAAAAATACGAGCAAACTGCACTGGGACTGTGGGCTGGGCCCGGGGATGTTCATCTTATTTGGGTTAGCCATCGAGGCGCATATAGTATATGTATATGGCACAACGGTAACGGAACGAGTATTCACCGTTTGGCCAAAAGCGAGACTCGGCCAGCGAAAAGCCAAAACAAACAAATAAACAAACAAACGACGACAACGAAGCTGCAGCTGAAGCAAAAGCACAAACAAAGCGAAAACTGCAAAAGCATAACAAAGTGCAAAACTTTTTTGCACGCTTTGTTTTGCTTATGGAAAAATGCAAATAATACCAAAGTTGATGTTTCGAGGGGGGTGGGACGGGAGACTTGGAGCACGTGCATGTACAACTAAGCAAAAAACTTCAACTACACATTAAAAATAACATCAGTTGGTGCTTTATATTGTTATTAAAGACGGAATATATAGGTTTAAGCATACTTTTTCAGGATAATGCTCACTTAATCACGTTAAGCATTATTATAACTTGTTCTTATAATCAGGAATAGAAAATATGGGAAAAGGAAAATATTATTTCAAACAAAGAAAATTCTTTACAGTTACATATTTAAAAAATATAATATGTTTATTAAATAATCATTTTTATCTCTGCATCATGGTAAATTCAATGCTTATGGCAGAAAGTAATTTAAATTACAATTTCAAAACCCATTCCATTATTTTGAATTCCATTAAAAACTATTATTATCTATAAAAATATATTATCTATCTAAAACTTTAAAGGATCTAATAATTTATAATTTATATAATTATATAATTTATATAATTTATGTTAAAATTTATATATTTAAGTCCAAAATAACCAAAAAAGACCAGCAAAAGTTCAGTGTACATCTTCAACGGTTGTCAATGGCAAAATGTTTGCTATCGCTGTTGTCCTCTCTTCTACTCCCTCGGCAATTCGACATAGAAAATTGACTGGATTTAATTGCCATTGCAACTGCAAGAGCCAATTGCAAATAGCAGCTCCAAGTGCAATGCCTTGCTGCTCAGGAAAATTATGCAAAATACTATGGGGGTCGCTGTGACTCCGATAGCGAGACATTGTTGCTTCGGATACGTGAGAATGATGCGACTAATGTTAAAATGATTTGCATACAACGTTGGCCAACCAAAGGGGCAAAGTCAATGCCCAGGCAGAAACAGTCATGAACTTCACTTGAGTGAGTTTTCCCTCTGTGATTTTCCCGGTATAAACAAAACCCTTCGCTACCGCCCAGGCACCTCATCAGTGTTGCAGGCAAAATTAATTGAAATTTTGGTCAACCGCATGTAACTGATCGAATCAAAATCAAGGGAACATGGCTAAAGCATGGCACGCAGACAATTTCCACACATTGAACAGAAATAATAAACAAAGGCAGAAAGCAAAACACACTGGAAGCAAACAAACACACAGAGCCAGGAAAAAAGAACGCTCACAAAACTAAACAAATGCTCCAAATGCGATGCTGAATAATTGAACACGATACACGTACAATCGCACCGAAATGGAAATTTTGTTTACAATTTTACCCTTATGCGTATGTGTATGTTTTCATACAGATGAATATAAAACAACAACCGGCCCAGCAGTAATTGTGACAGTTGACTAACTCTTTTGCCTGCCCGCCGGTTAGCGTTGAAAACTCTCTTTATTCGCCGCTTCCGTCAACCGCAGCAGCAGCAAAAATAAAATAAAAAAAATAAAACCAAACGAAAATAAAAAACAAATTAAAAACCACCCCAGAGCAGTTGCAAGACTGGTTGGCTACAGTGGCAAATATGGCAAGCATAAATAAGTGCATTTACAAATTGTTTAGAACAGTTTATTCGCTCAACTACCACGAAAATGAAATCGGAAACACAGGAGGGACAGTGGTTGAAGTTAATTTGAGCGAAGACTCGTAATACTATTTATTTCGGGAAATCATGAAATGTTTCAATAAGTATCTTTTCGGAATTCGATGACTAATACTGCGGAGATGCCGGCTTGCACAATGATTATTGCCAAAGGAATGTAAACAAATGAACAGCAAAAATATTCCAGACGCAATAAGAATGTAAAGCATGTAAATTTATTTATTTTCCTCTTTGATATTTTATTTAAAATTACAACTTAGTTGGTGGTATTCTCCTACTTTCTTGTCAAGGAAAATGTTTTTAGCCAGTAAACAAAAGTTTATTTAAACTGGTTATTAATAAATCTCAATTAAACCAACTTTATTATATTACTTAAAGTTCAATTTAAATACGAATTTGTGTGACACCTAAAATAATATAGTGTACATATTTCCAGTAAAAGTTTTTGGGTCATTGACAAGTTCTTGTTAAAATAAATGTAAAGTTGCAATTCAAAATATGGTAAAGTTATTAAATTCAATAACTTTCAATGCTCTTTTATACGTTTAACGTTTTTATACCCATTTAAAATACATATATCATAAATAATAGTAAATAAAAATATGCACCTCTGGCTAACATAAAAAAATAAATCCTTACAAAACAAAGCAAACAACACTTGTTAATATTTATTTTAAATCAAATTAGGTTTGTTTAAATTTCCATGGGAATACTAATTGTAGAATAAATATCTGAGTGAAGATATAGACCTCCGAAGATCAATCCAACGAAATGTTTTATGGCGAATTTATTGGAACATAAAAAGGCAATTAAATCCCCCAAGGAATGCTCTCAAGATGCCCGCGCAGATAGCAGCTTATGCTAGAAGCCTGCCACTCCTCCTCTTTGGATTTTGGAAAAATAAAATAATAAGTAGGGATAGACTCTCCAACTCACCTTGGCCTGGAAGGTGATGCCGTGGAAGAAGGCCTGCTCGGCGTGCAGCGGCACTCGGAGATCCTGGTCATCCTGCACCAGATCGTACGGCGTCGAGGGCATTCTCAGATAGTTCAATAGCACCGATTCGGACCACTTGTAGTATCATGAAATGGTTTTCATCTTCCGCGTGCTACGCTTGTGCAGCTGATGGCGCAATTGCCATAAAACGCCACTCGGACGACTTGGCTTTGGCAGCGAACTCTGGCCGGGGGGATGGTTCTGCGTTGGCTGGTTCTGCTGCTGCTGCTGGACGCCTCCGAGTTGGCTCATGCAAATTGCTGTGCGGCGACGAGCGCTCGCTGTGATTGATTTGCTATTTTGTTGGCCAAAACCCTCGCTGCCACGCTGCCTCGTTGCCTGAGCTCTCTCCTAATCCCAATTTATGAGCTTTTGCGGTTCCCGATGCTGGCAAATTGAATTGCGTCAGTTCTTTTACGTTTTATTACGAAATCTGGCCATTCACTGTCAATTCGCGCTGCGGTGTATCTGCAAGTACACGGAGAAAGAGAAAGATTATTAAATTATGATTAAATTGGATGCTTATTCACGACAATTTCCTTGTGATCTTAGATTTGTAATTCTACACAATTATATTAATTACATTTAAATAAGGTTAACAGTACTAGGTCTGAAAGAAGTATCTTTAAACTTCATATACAAATATATACAAAATATATAAACTCTTATTATTCTGAAAAGAAATCTATACAAATTTGGTTTGATCTCTTTCATCACTTCCAAAATATATTGCTTACAACAAATAATTCATGAGCAGTTTTATTTTTTCTTTCTGTGTAGCAAAAATATCAAATCATCAGAGATGGAAAATCAGAAAATACAGAAAAGTAGAAAGGCATTAGATCCGACTTCGGCGGTTATTCTGTAATCAAACGTCGCCTAATCGCAGCTCCTCCAACCATCGATCTGTCTATTAAAGTGAGTCATTAGCTAGATGATTTTGAGTCAGCACCGCGGTGTTCACTAGAAATCGGCGTGCTAATCACGGCTTTGGTTACTCACGGGGCTAGACATAGCTCGTGGTGCTACGATTCGATGACACCTCTGCCAAACGAACTTTGAATTGGTTTTTTATTCGCAATCGCGGATTCGAGCCCTCCTACACACGCACGTGTCGTGTTGTTCGCGCTTTGAATTCGTAATTTGATTGTTTTTTTTTTCGGAAGTGTCTGCACTTTAATTGAGCTCGATTTGAGATATATTTTGGTACATAAAATTGAGCATTGTTTATTGTTATTTATGGTTGTCTATTTGATTGTAAAAGGTCTCTATATCTATTTATTATTATCTCTTTAAAGTTTAATAGATTTGAATAACTTTTGTTTAGAAAAGATATGAATATATTTTCCTATTCCTTGGGTTGCTATCTTTATAATTAAATTTAGTATTGTTAGGAAGGTCCTTAGAACTTGGAAAAAAAAACACTCTCCTGAACTCTCTCATTAAGTTTTTAATACAACTTTAAAGGTACATAAATTAATCTAGATCTATACAGGTCTATATACATTGAAATTAAATGCAGCTTATTTTCCCATGCTCTGGTTGAGAGCCGCTTAACAAGTTGCTATATCCCAAAACCAGAGTTTTGAACTTAACGTCAACAGCTGTTTAGCTGACTCGCTGTCTCTCTCACTTCTTATCTGCCTGTCTCTATCGCTCGCCTGGCTCTTTGTGTTGTCTTTGTCTTGTCTCTGGTCTCTTAGAGCCTCTGCCTGCCTGTGGAGCCTCTGCCTCCGAGTTGGAGTCAGTTGAGAGCCGGGCCAGAGGGTCACGGACGTTTACGCGTGTAAATGACAAGGCAGCCAAAGCGCAGCACCCAAAAACAACAACAAAAAAATGGAGATGAGAAAGGAAATTCAAGATTTACTTAACGATTTTCGTATACTCTTTTTGTAAGCAGTTTAACCATAGCTAGACCTTGTAGATCCCAAGGAGAACTCTAAGATCCACAAGAGTTTTGGAGGATACTCTTCGCATATTCTGTCCTACTCCTCAGTATATTTATAATACCCATTTTAAGGGTATAAAAACTTCAACAAAAACATCGGCAACAGAAGCACCAGCCGGCAGAGATGACTTTAGTTGTTGCCCCGTTTGTTTATCTGCCTCCTTTTTGGCCTTTCGCGAAGTCTCGAATTGCTTGGCACTGTCTCCAGTGAATAAATATGCTGAGCCAACTTTTTAAAAGCCCTCCCTTTCGCTCACACCTCGTTCCCTCTCTTTCTGCTGCCCCTTTGTCTCACATTAAGTTATCAATTTGGGTGTCGATTGAGTTCAAATTGCCAGCAGCTGATACAGCTGATACCTCCGCATAACGTGGAACTTTGAATCACCATCGGAATGGAGCTTGGGCATCGACATTGGCATCGGAATCGGAATCGGAATCCAAATGGAGGGCATTGGGTTGAGGTTGGCACTTTTCGGGGAGCGACATAAATCAGCTTGGTTTTGAGGTCAGCCTGCTGCATTCAGGCGGGGATTAGGGAATGTCCCGAGCTTGACCCCAGGAGTTTAACCTAATGGCTGCGCCAGTGTTTGGAAATTGTTTGGGCTTAGTTTTGCTTTGGAGGTGGGGAATGACTTGTAAAAAAGAATTTATTGGAAATTTCTGTTGACAAATAAAAATTAAAGAGATTTTTTAATCACAGAGAAATCTCAGGAACTGTGAGGTAGCCTTCTATGAAGATTGGAAAAGAATTGCAAGACTTGATTTCCTCTGATATTTATCCGGAGTGGAGATGTACACTCTTTCCACTTAAATGCAAAGTTCCAAATTTCCTAACTCTTCATTTTTTCTCTAAATTTCCTTAGAAAAGTTCTAGCCTCATTTAAGTATTCTTGAGTTGTTTAGCCCTTCGCCTTGCTCTATATAATTCCTTGTAACTCGACCAGAGTTCAATGTTCTTTCGCCCACCAAACACAACATTCATATATCACGTTGTTACCCAAAGAGCTACCTTAGGCCGACGCCATTTTCTGGCCACACACAAAGCACACCACTCTACACACACCACACACTCCTATGGACAATAAGGTTCAAGTACCTCAAGAAAAGCAGCCTGCACATGCGTTGTACTAGACAAAAAAAAAAAAAAAGCAAACCCAACCATTGGAAGGAAAGAAAGGGGCAAAGACGGGGACAGCACTTAACACCCACCCCCGAGTGTCACTCCCCTTCCGCCCACCAAAAGGTTCGCTAGTTCCAAGTTGCAACTATGTACAAAAACCCGTAGCTGCATGCTACGCACGTCTCTTTTCGATTCTGCTGTCTTCTGGTCTACGGGCAACTATCGGTTTCGCATTGTTCGGTGCCTCGTGCTTCTTCAGGGTGCACTGGGAGAAGTGTTGTATATTTTATGAATTTATATAACCTTTAAACTTGCCAAATAAAGGTGAGGTACATTTCCTTCAAATAATTATTTACCATTTTAAAATTGTTTAATTTTTATTAAAATATTCATTGTTAACTTTGCTCTCTTTATAAAATATTTCTAAAGCGATGCCACAGCATGAGATGTGCCCTCGAAAGTCTGTGAAAACCAACCTAGGTCGAAGTTAAATATGCTATTAAAAATTAACAAAATGTATGAAAGGCTCACTAAGCCCTTGCAAATATTTAGAAAACATTTCCATGACTTTTTTTCAAAGTGTAAGGTCTATCCACTTCGTTTTGTTCTTGCGCCCGCGCCTGAACAGCAGCAGCAACTGCAACAGCGCCGTCGCAGCCGGAGCAAAAACTACTACTACTCGAATATATATATATAATGTATATATATAAAGTGGAATCGGCTGCAAGTGAATGACTTGGCGTCGTGCTTCTTGGAAAAGAAGCATTGGAGACGAGAGCAAACCGGTTTGGCGTTGGTAACCAACACGCTCACTTCCTTTCCGGTTCTTGCATACTGAAAGATACACAGATACATGCCCTGGACGGGTGCAAGCGAGATGGGCGCAAAACAAAAATACAATATACTTATATATGAAAATCGAAAAAAACAAAAGCGCAACGGCTGCAGTCAGCTGCAAGTTGCGGCTCGTATCTCTCGTGGCTTTGGCTTGGCTTTTCCACTCCAAGTATCAAGTTTTGTGCTCGAACTTGCAATTACGTAGCCAGCGAATGAAGCGAATCGCTTGCCAGCTTTTGTCATGCCCGAAACTAAAGATATTTACTGCGCAGGCGCAGCAGCAGCAGCCGCAGCACCGCAGCCTCCGCATCGCTTGCAGTGGCAGTTGCAGTTGCAATTTCTGCACTTGCCGCTGGCAGTTATGCAAGAAAAAACGAAACTGGTCGCGGAGTGATTGGTATTTTGAGTATTTTTTCCCGAAAGAAACATAACTGCGCACTTTTTCCAAAAAAAAATAAAAACACAAAGACGCGGGAAAAGTTGAAAGGAAAATTGCCAAGATGCCGGGTTCCCCTGTATTTTCTTTATAAACAGATATACAAAGGCAATTAAACAGATACGCATGCACAGCAAGAAATAAAAGATTATAAAACGTATATCGTTTTTAAATAAGTGCTCTTAGAGTGGTTTTAACAGTAGGAAGATCCTTTAGATTTCAGCCAAAAAGAAACTTCAGATCGAGAAACGCTTGATATTTTTGCCTATTTTAGTTTCCCATCATATTATACGTATCTGCAGCTCTTCTTTTTTAAATCAAATATCATTTTGTTGCCGTGTAGCAGCTGCGTTGTATCCTTTGGCCAAGACCGCGCCCCGCCAAATGTCCGGTTGTTCAGAGTCATCAATCTTGTTTTCGATTTCACAGAAACTAACTGACAAAGGCAACTTGCTTCACCTTAGAAGAGAGGCGGCAGCGGATCCCGATGGGGCGATCTGGCGATCCTCCATCGTTAGCCACTTGGCGATGGGTTCTCTGTTCTGGATCTGGTTCTCTGTGTCTCGCCATTGTCGTTTGGTATATGTATGTATATATTTATGAGGCAGACAGCCCCAGACATGGCTATATGGCGACGGGCAGAGGGGAGGAGGCGGCGATGCAAAACTTTTTGCCTGTATCTATGTATATATCTACGAGATACATTTTGTACGAGGCGGGTATGTGTGTTTGTTGAGCGCCTATAAATAGCAGCGGGCGGCCACTCAGCCTGTGTCTGCTCTACGCTCTACCCCCTACCCCATATCTCACCCCCTGCCCCAATGGAACGCACCTCAGAAAAAAAAACCGAAAAACGAGATACATTTTGGCCTAAACCAAACACACAAACATAAATCTGTTGAGCAAAACAACGATTGCCAAATCCTACTACATGCTGTATGGCATTGATTTGTACTCTTTTCGGGAAATTTTCACAAACATTCTTTGGTGTTTGTTGCCTTTTATCGCGGCCAACTCATTGGGGATCATTAGCAAAGCTTTTTGAGCCAATAGATGGCAAAAAAATGGGGCCCTAGAGGGTAGGCCAACCTCTAAGTATGAGGAGCATTAAATCATACATTTTCCAAGAGTTCTGCAAATATGAGATGACCTCTGGCAATTTTTGCAAACATTCTTCATGCCAAATCATTGAAGACGAAGATTGAGTGCAGAAAGCTAAGGAATTTCTCTGTTTAAATCCGTTTAATTTATATATAAAATCCTGTAGCTTTAGAATTTTCTAAATACAATTCCAATAACCTTTACGTGGTCTTGAAAAATCATTGAATATCATTAGTTAAGCTGAGCAAGCCAATAAGACGCCTTAAATATAGCTTTGAGTCTTCAAACTAACCTTGAAGTTGGCTACCAAGCACCGCAGATTTGTATATGAACTTTTCCCCAGACTTTTCTGTTCTGGCATATTAAACTAAAGATATTAATGATCAAACTAAAGCGAAACGGAGGGCGAAACAGAGAGAGAATCGAAATGTTGGTGGTGGTTGGTCAGTTATCAGCAATTTTGTCATTGCCCTGAAATTTATCGTTTATTATGCGTCTGTCTCGCCGGATTCCGTGTGTATCTTGCAGATGCATTTCACCGCGGAATGTGGACGGAATGGATGCAGACGGTATTCAGTCAGTGCTCGCTGCCGAATTCTATATATTCTTAGCTTGTTCTTTTTGTTGTGCAATAAATTATAAAAATAATAAACACAACTGACGGTCGCTCTCTGGCGTTTATTATTTTTATTTTTTGGGTTTCCTCTCATTTTGGCACACATTCAAGAATAAAGCGACTAATATCTGGGCAAGATCTGCGATGCAACCCAAATGTATCTAGAACGCGTCGCGTAATCGGTTTTTTAGCTGCGATCTGCAAGTTTTTTCCCCACATTTTCATTAAGTTTTCTTTTGCGGTATCAGCACTTGCGTGATTATTACGAAATGATGCCAAACTTTCCATTTCTATGCCTCAGAGCAGCGTGGGTGGCTCGAATAGTTCTCGAATGTCATCTTCATAGGGGACGGGGACGGGGACTCACCTGCTGGTGTCTTGGGTATATAGTTTCACAGTTATCACACGCACATGCACACACTCACACACCACACCTACGGCTGTCTCCGGTCTCTCTTTGGTTCTTTTTTCTCGGCCTGTTTTTTTTTTCTTTTCTCGACTTGGCTTGGTCCGGAGGTGATTTCAAAAATTAACTGCCAATTCTCGGAAGACGACGCTTTTCTACCTATCCAAACGCTCTCAGCTGAATGTTAATAAACACAGCGGTGTTGGATTTGGTAAGCGACTTGGCGCCGACTTGTTGCTATGTTTGTCTGCGACGGATGGTTTTTTCCTCCAACTCCGTTGGGTATGAATATTAAATAACTTATTCTCTTCTTTTTTGCGAGTTCTGCTTTAAGTGTCTGCTTTTATTTGCAAAATCCCGTAAATTACGACTAACGATATTTCTTTCGGCAAGAAAAAAAAACGGAAACGCTTAGATTATGATCGCAGAGAACTTCACTTTCGTCACGAACATAAAAACCCAACGCCAGTGCAGAATTTATTGGGAATGCCGTAAAACCCGTTCTCGAGAATGCAGCGCACGACGTAAACGAATTAATAAAGGTGTGCAATCAGCATAGGTTTACCTTATGTGGCGCAGCTTACTTTAATTATAAGCTTACTTTATTTAGTTTTTTAATTTATATAAATAAACTTATTAACTTTTAGCTTTTAACCGAACCCCGACGAGTAACGTGAAACCGTTAGTGCGAAAGGAGGAAGCAACCGGTAAGCCGAATTTTCGTTTTTCGGAAGCGATGCCAAAACGCGCTAATGCGTATACGCTACGTATACGTGATGCGTCGAAGAACGCCGAAAAACAACTGAAAAGTTCGCTTCGTTCGCTTAGCTTCGCGTAGCCGGATACAGGGTGGCCAAAACCAGTTTGCTTGCGCTCTTAAGAGCTCTCTTAGTAACGCTTGTTCGCTGCTCGGCTGGCTTGCTCTCTGCGGAAACGAAAAGCGAAAGCCGCCGGCCAATCGGAGCGCAGCAACTACACGTGCTCGACGCTTTAGTGGCCGCTGGTTAGGAAGAGGGGGCTAGCGGGGCATGGGTCTGGTTGGTTCTCTGTTTTGGTTTTTGGTCTGGCGCTCTCTCTCTCTCTCTCTTTAAGACGCTTCACAAGGCTTTCGGCCGAGAGCCACAGGGTAAACATGGTTAAACATTGTCAAACATCCGAATTGTATTCCTAAATCTTCTTCCAAGTTCATTTTCACAAGTAAAACGTGTTTAATAAAAGTTCTTTTAGATCTTTGAACTATTTTATTGGTCAACTAAATTCAAGTTACAACATTTTTAGGGTCTTTGAGAGTTCAAGATCTTTTCTAGGTTTAATTGAAAAACATTACAAACTGGTTTAATACATAAAGACAAATACATAATACATATAATTTATTTGTAATTTTGCTTTGAAAAGATTTTTTATTATTAAATTACTTAGATTATTTCAGTAGTAATAAATTAAATAATTAGGTTTCATTTTAGTTTAAAGGCTTTGCAAATGGAAATTAAAAAAGGTAATGCCTAAGTTACAATAAAATTATAATAATTTGGATGATAAACCCAACAACACTAGTTTTTAATATAACATCAATGAAAAATTGGCATTATAAACAAAATAAGCTTCAGCAATTCACCTAAAATAACTTAAATATTCACATAACCAAAGAAGGAGTTGTTCAATTAACGAAATACTTTAAATTCCTCTGGTCAACAAAATTAACTTTTTAGAAATTCACTATACACATATGTTATATACCCATGCACCTTCAACTTATAAGAACCCTTCTCTTACGATACAACTCTCTAACAATGCTCCTGATAAATTGGCATTCTTAACGTAGACACAGCTCTCAGCCATCCGCCGCAGACCCTATAAATTGTCCCGAGTCAAGGTTGACAACTAAATTCTTCACATACCAAGAGTAACCATATATACCCACGCATATAGGCTGGTTTTGCGACAAACCTGAGCCTGTCTCCGTGCTCCAGTGACAACTCTGTTCGCATATCAGCGAATATTCACGCATAATTCGTCCTTCTTCGGCGGAGTCCTGTGTGTACGTATCTGTGTGTGTGTGTGTGGGAGGATATGCTGAAATTGTATTCATGGGAAATATGCAAAAGCATGAAGCCGCAATCATGTGAAGGGCAAAGGCTGGGTACCGCAAAAAGGATGACAAACAAGCGCAAACTCGAAAAGGATGCGGCCGCCGGCCTGGTTGTTGCCAGTTGCCAGTTGCCAGTTACCAGTTCTCCAGGCAAACGACACGGAACGCAGACAAATGAGCGCAGGATACTCCGCATTAGAGGGATTGCGGAAAAGCGGTCAAGGATCCTTGCACGACTTGCACAAATGGCTGAGACAGAGGCAGGCGGAAAATGCATTCGAACTGGGCAAATATTTGCAGTATTTTAATTACATTTTTGTCGAAACTTTGCCGGAATAGAGATTGGAAATTAAAAGGCGGCGAAGGGAGCAAGTTCAAATGGCTGTCCCCGTTTTAGTTGGCCACTTTTTTAATTAAAAAAAGCGAACAACTGGAAAACTGAAAGTGGCTCCCGCAAAATGGCAAAATGGCGTACAATTTCACAGCTTAACATGGCAAACTTTTTTGTCGGCCAAAGGCAGCCGCTGCTACCACTGACAAACTTTAAATACTCCCGAGATACTATATACGTTTGGGCCTTTAAAGCCCCCCATTTCAAAAGGCGTTCAATCATGGCAAGTTTTCCCCTTTGGCCTGTGTCAATTTTCACTTAACACATTGTCGAAAGAAATCTTAAGCAACCCTACTTAGGCGCAGGAGTCCCATCAGCGAGGGATATACAAGGATATGGATTCGGCTTCAGGTTTTCAAGTGCCCCAGGAAACTTTTCCCTTTGGCCAAACTTTTCAAGGATGCTCTGCTCCACCGGTGCGGATGTGAATGTGGCTGAGCCATTGAGTCAACAGCTTTAAAGCCGAATTAATTAATAACTTTTCCACACGCACATGCTTTTCCATTGCTTTCCCAGCAGCGCCTAAAAGCGCGCTCATTATTTTTTGCATAAATTATATTACGAAAAAGCGATGCCGAAACTCATTTGACATAAAAATTTACTGCACATGTTTTGGGCTGTGGATGAACTTGATAAGCTCGCAGGATAAAACCAATAAATTTATTGTCGCAAAGTCGCCGGAGGAGGAGAGGTTGAAGGAGCAGGAGCAGCAGAATTGTCAGGACTCTGGCTCTGGCAGCTGCTCGTCGTTGGGCTCGTCCTTTGTGTTAACGCTTCGTTAAATCTGCGTTAATTTATGTGGGCGTGGCTGGCATTTTGCCTCTAGGCCAACAGGAGCCAAATGACTTTGATAAACCAAATTGTCTGGGCCCGGAAAAAGATGTAGGCCAGGAAAACCCTCCCTTTAAGCCCGGTGAAATCAATCAGCAAAGCAAATAAATACAATTAATGTGACATTACGCATACGCCACGTTGCTCGGTCCTTACGTCTTGAGGGAAATTATGCCTAGACAGAGTTCTCTGCAACTTTATGCATGTCAACGAGCGGGAAAAGGGGTAACCCCCGTCTCGACTTTATGCAAAAACACGAGCTTACTCGCGGAAAGCTGAGGCGGGGAAAGAAATATGAATAAAGTAAAATCAAATATGCACTCGCGTGTAAATTAATGCGATACGGTCTTCAAGCATCCTTTCAGCTCAACTCCTTTTTCCTGCACATTTAACTTGTTTAATTGAAGGAGAAATGCCTGCAAAATGGAAGTGCAAACCTAGAAAATTTTTAACTCGACAGTGGAAGTGGGAAAAACTTGTTGAAAAGTTGATGAGCAGCTGGGGAAATGGTTTATGTGAAGTTAAGACAATACATAATTCATTTGAGAGCAATTAGTACCTCTCATCGTAGGTATTGGTAGAATATCAATCAATAAAGGCAATATATTTTGATTGCAAATATTTGGCAAAACCAAAACAGGAGATAGAATCAATGGCAAACAGGCTTAATGGAGCTGCGGGGATCTGTTTGTGCAACGAAAATAAAAACATTGAAAGCAATTTGCTACAGCAATTAGAATATATATTTGGCAATATTCAACCGGAGATGGAAATAACGAGAGGTTCAGTCACCCGTTAGAGCATTTAATACTTGTTTGCCTTGAGCTTTCCCGGCTTATAATTGCTTCTCCCGTAAGCCGTAAAACTTAATGCTAATGACGCCCATTTTTCAATACCCTGCAATCCGTAAACCATTAGCCAGCCCTCAAATCATTTATAACCTCCACTAATTAGCGTTTATTTGAAAGATAATGGCGGCACAGGCTTTTCCTTTCATTTTCCATCATTCCGTCTGGACATGTGGCCGCTACTAGTTCCGGTTTTACTTCTGGCCAACGAGACCAGCAGCTGGTTGGACACAATCCTGGCCAGCATCTACAGGGATAAGCCCTATGATACCGTCCTTCTGCTTAGACATAGCCATAACATTCGCAATCAGATATCTGAATTGGGAAGTGCTTCGCTGCCTATGTTAAACTTCAATGAGCAGATGGACTTTCCTCTAAGGGGCAGCTGCAATAAGGAAATGCTGGCCCTAATCTGGCAAACAGGAAACCCAAAGTTTGACTCTGATTTGTGGCAATCTCTCGACCGGAATCTGCTGAATATGAGGAAGGTCAGGTTGCTGCTTTGCCGGAGATGGGAATCAAAGCCAACGGATGAACTAGCCCACACAGCAGAGGACCTGAGATTCCTGGACGTGGGAGTAATCGCACAGGGAAATAGGATACATCGTTTACAGCCCTATGCGCCACAACGTTGGCTGGAGGTTAATCCAAGCAAAGATCCCATTTTCGCAAAAATTCGGAATTACTACGGAAGGTACATAACGACTGTTCCCGATCAGTTTTCACCCCGCTCGATAGTCTATAGGAATCCGGATACTGGAGAACTTCAGATGACTGGTTTTGTCTACAAACTAATCCTGGAGTTCACCCAAATATATAACTTCACCTTCCGTTGGGCGAAGGACATTGTGCCAGGTGAGCGGCTGAACCTCTTCGTTCTTCGGAATATGACCCTCAATGGCACTATTGACATGCCTATTAGCCTGTGTGGCTTCGAGAGGCCCACTGAGTCAGCGGTTTTCTCCGACATCTATGACTTGGGGCTCTGGCTTGTGTTGGTGCCTTGTGCTCAGGAGATAAGCACTGCCGATGTGTATGTGGTCATGGTCAGTGGACAGTTCCTGTTGGTCCTGCTGATTTTCTATTACATCTTTACCTTTATGGACACCTGCTTCGGAGCCCTGCTTCTCGGGAAACGAGTAGATTGGTCCAGTCTTGTGCTGAACGAACGCATGATATCGGGAATTATTGGTCAGTCCTTCAATATGAGAGCCAGGAACACCCTAAGCTCGAAGGTCACGAATGCCAGTCTGTTCCTGCTGGGCCTGGTGCTAAGCACCCTCTATGCTGCTCACCTGAAGACTCTCCTGACCAAGCGTCCCAAGGCCCGGCAGATCTCCAACTTCGAGGAACTGAGGCACTCTCCAGTCAGTATCTATTTCGATGAAGCCGAACGCTTCTATCTTACCACCTTGGATTGGGAGCGACCCATAACTGCGATTTGGGACCAGATTAAGTTCGTAAACACCAAGGATTATTATGACATAAAAAGCAGCCTGAACAGATCTCTGTCTTTCTCCACCTTGGACTCTGAGTGGCTGATCATTGCCAAGCGGCAAGAGCTTTTCGAGCAGCCGGTCTTCTGCTTCCTTCCGGAAATGGCAATCATCCGGACCAGTGTCCTGTTGTCATTGCCTATGCAAGCCAACTCCATCTACGAACATCCTCTCAACGAGCTTATACATCGCGCCCAGGATGCAGGTTTGCTGAATTACTGGAAGCAGGAAACCCTGCGAAAGATGATCAGTCTGGGAATGATCTCCCAAAAGAATCCTGTTCCCTATGTGGCGTTCCGTGAATTCAAGGTTACTGATCTCTCTTGGATATGGTTGTTGCTGGTCAGCTTGTTAGCTCTGGCCTTCTTTGTCTTTCTTTGCGAGCATTTGGTCTATGGGTTCACTAGGAAAAGACACTAAAGGTTAATTAAAAGGGACTTGAAGAGGTTGTATATTAAAGAAAAATTAAATTTATTTAAAAGAGACATTGTACCTTTAATAAAAATTAAAATAATCATTTAATTTATTATTATTTAAAATACAACAAGACACCATACATTTCCATTCCAATAATTACCCTGAAAATGATTGGAATGACTTTTCCCAAGATTAATTAAAATTACACCCTGATATAGCTCCTATTGGCCACCTTATTAGTTCTTTAGTGCTTCATAGTTTCCTGCTTCCAATTAGTTTCCTAGGAAACATAAATTAAAGCTCAAAAATCCAGCTTGCGTCGCTCATTAGAAATTCTAATTCATTTCATTCGAGCATTTCATTAATTATGAGTCCACCACCTGAATTTAGCCGACTAATTGGATTTCAATGAGTGCAAACTAATTATTATTTTATTTTTGTCAACAACAAATATGATTAATATCTCAGTTATATGCAGCAATTATTATTTGTAATAATTCAATAGTGTTTCTGTTTAAGGCTAATAGCTTTACCAATAAATTAATAAATATTTTTTCATATAAGCAAGAAATGATTTCTTTACAGAGTAATTTCCGAGTTATTTTAAATAACTTTTAAAGCGAGTTTCCCTGAATCATTTAATGTGGAATTCAACCCATTGAAGTTCCCCAGATTTCCACTACAATGAACCATCACTTTGGCAGTCGCTCAAACTGGAAAACTTTTCGAGATTCCCAAACACCAGCCACGTGTCCCGCTTAAAATTCGCACTCGGTACCCGCATACTCCCTAAACTAAACTGAACCGAGAAAAACTAGCTAATGGTGTCGGGCCCCCATTCCCTCACGTTGACATAAATCAAACATTTCGTCCTGGCAAGGGGATTACTTTAAAAAATGTCACTCCTGTGGCGTTGACGAGGTCTCAGCATTCTGTTGGTTTAGTTTTTGTTTTCCGACAACGAGCTTCCATCATTCAATCATCCGGGTTTGGGCTTGAAGTCCCCGGATCCGGCCTTGTACGCCCCCTTAATTGACGTTTACGCCGTTTTATCTTTCAAAGGAATATGTACATCCGCCGAGAGACGAGGCGGAGCGACAGTCGGGATTTGCCGCTTATTGGCGAGTTAACGGGCGCATTAAAGGACCCGCCGACAGCATGTTTATGGCAAAATCAATACTGCAAATGCTACAAGGATAACTTGATAATTTGATAGCTTGATCTCTTTTAAGAAATGCAAAAAATCAATTGGGTTATCCCTTTGAATTTACAAAATATAGCTACCACTTTGGCCGCCGGACAATCGAATTATTGATGCACTGCAAGCGGGAGGCAGTTGGCGGAAAATTTTTAATTAAGCCGGAAAACATTGTACGGGTTTGGTGAAAAAAGAGCTGTAAACTGATTCCTTCTGCACTGCTCGAAAAAAGGTGTATCTGTTTTTAAGCGAAATGTTGTAACTTTTCAATATTATATTTTGTTTAAATTTTAATTTAAACAAAAAAGGAAGCTTGCAGCATTATAATTTAATTAATTCCACAGATAAAAACATGTCGAAACACAGCAATATTAACATATTTTTAAAATACATTTTTTGAACGTTTCTCTGTCAGCTGTATGATAGCATTCATATTTAAATCAAAATACCTTTTTATATTATCCTTAGAATTAGTTTCTTTTCGTTAATAAAATTTGTATTTTGATCACTTATTTTTTTTTTAACATTATTTTATACTTTTTTTTAACAGTTACTTGGATTTTTTTTTCCTGTAACGTAACGTAAGCCATACAGTTCCGCCGCTGGTTTGGAATTTCGTGTAATGCAATATGCAAATTAGCGGCTAGCTGTCGGCTCCAGTCCGTGCCCACTGAGGGCCCAACTGACCTCTGTCCCCTCTCCCAACTCTCCTTTGCCCAGCCGCCGCACAGTAGCGCATTAGATATTTTAGGGTTACAAAAATCATAACTCTTGAACCAGTTGAGATATTTTCATAATTCTTTTTTTATATGAAAGGTAATGGTTGCTGTTTCGCTGTGTTCT
>VNJT01003131.1:0-18218 GCA_008042655.1 Drosophila burlai
TAGCTAAACTTCGGCCGCCGTTATGTCCTGGCTGCCGCGGAAATAAATAAATTCTGTGGGGACCTCTGGAGCCGCTGAGGATCACCCCGGCCAGAGACGCTTCCTTACAGTACTTTCGGATATGGACACAGACGACGAAGCGTTCCTCTAACTGTCAACAACCCCAATCACGCCAGTACCAGCTCCAGCAACACTAATAGGAACATCAACGACAACCACAACAATTCTGATCAAGCCAGTGGCAGCAACACCATCCAAGTCAACCAAAACTGTGCCACCAGCAACAACAATCAGCCCTCAGGCAACAAAGTAACTCCACCGGAGCGTTGCCGGCGGATCTATCCAAATACAACAGGCTTGCCCGCAGCTTTGGACTAGTCACCAGCAGCAGCAAGAATTTCCTTTACTAGGAAGTAGGAATCGGAAGCAGAATCAGCAAAGCCAGCAAAAGCATCTAAACCGGCAGACGCCGCAACCGGTGCAAGACACAAACCCAAGGACACAGCAACATCAAGATCCCCAACTCTAGCAACCGTCTCAGCAACCAAATTCATCCCAGCGACTGCGAAATTTTCATAATGATCAGCAATGGCAGCGACAAGAACAAATGTTCATGAGATCTGATGAAAAAATGTCTGTCCTCGTATCTCAGCTTGACAAAATGTTTCAGATGATGATGTCAATGATGACGCTCATCACTGGCCTTATTTCAAAACACGCGCCAGGATCTGCTCAAGCAATCTCTGGCCTTCCCCATGTTCATCCAACTCAACCTTTAGTCAAATTTGACTCAAAATTGGTGTGTGGAACGCCGATGGGCTGCCCAACAAGGCACTGGAGCTGGAGCTTTTTGTACAAAATCATCACATTGATATAATGTTGGTCAGCGAAACACACTTCTGCACCCGGTCATACTACAAACTTCATGGATACGACATTCACCAATCCATTCTGCAGATCACCACCGTGGAGGATCTGCAGTTATCATAAAGTCCTGTCTTAAATACTACCAATTCTTAACTTTCCATCAAAGTACTCAATGTGTGGCAGTCAAGGTTAACACGGACCAAGGCGAAATTGCATTTGCCTCTATTTATTGTCTTCCAAACTTTCAACGCACCAGCTATGACTTCAGAATGCTATTTGATGAACTCGGACCCAAATTTCTAATTGCTGGAGACTGGAATGCGCACCATCAACTATGGGGCTCTCGAAACTCTACAGCAAGTGGAAGAGTTTTGGCTGACAGTATCATCAGTTTAAATATTGAGGTCCTTGCAACCGGAGGGCCCTCACATTACCCTAAAAGCCAGAGTACGCCATCAGCTATTGATTTTGCCGTATACCGAGGGATTCGGTCTGAGCTTATCTCCATCTCAGAAAGCTTCGAACTAAGTTCTGATCACATTCCCTTGGTAATCGAACTAAGTACTGCTGCTCATAAGCTCTCCCGGAAGACGCATATTCTTCCTCAAAACGCGAATATTTCACGGTTTCAGGCGGCAGTTAACCAACTTGTTAACCTTAGCATGATTCTAAGCACCCTGAAGACATTGACGACGCAACTGAGCTCTTTGTTCGCAATATCCACATCGCCGCTGAGTCCGCAATATGTGGGCAAAGATTAATAAACCCACCAGATCCACCTCATGCTCTTTTAAAACCTGAAGTCCTGGATCTGGTGAGGTCGAAACGACCCTTGCGTTGCAGGTTTATGCGTTCGAGAGATCCGGTCGACAAAAGAGCTTATCGTCGTGCTGAGGATGAGCTGAAGAAGTTGTTGCACAAAACAAAACATGACTATTTCGCTAATTTGCAATTTGCAATGCTGATCCCAGGAAAGCACACGGATTTAACCTGTGGAAAGCAGCAAGATCAGTTAAACGGCAGCCCCCTCGCAGAATCCCTATAAAGCTCAACTCTTGGTGCAGATCAGACTTAGAAATCTCATTGGCTTTTGCTGACGAACTGGAAGGACGATTTCAGCCTTTTGACCTGGCGAAGCCTGAGGACGTGGAAGCAACACTGGCTTTCCTAAATACTGCATGCCCAGCTGTAGAGCCCATTCGTCATGTGAGTTTGTCTGCAAATACAAAAATTGCACTCCAGGATTCGACGGTATCGATAGCAGAGTTGCCAAGGCTCTACCAAAAAAGGGTATCTTATTTCTTGTTCTGCTGTTCAACTCCAAGCTACTTATTCACCACTTCCCTACACAATGAAAGTGCGCTGTGATATCGATGATTCCAAAGCCAGGCAAACCGGAGAACCTCGTTACGTCCTTCAGACCAATAAGCTTGCTGCCCACATTCTCTAAAATATTCGAAATAATATTTCTTAGCAGAATGATGGCAGTAAGTTGTGTTCAGGATGCCATTCCAGATCACCAGTTCGGCTTTCAGAGTAACGCAGCATATCCTAGATGCCTTTGAAACCGGGCAATACAGCTCTGCAGTCTTTCTTGATGTGAGGAAGCTTTTGTTCCAGTGTGGCATGATGACTTGCTTTTTAAGCTAAAAACCCTTCTGCCAACAGCGCAATATCTCCTCCTAAAGTCGTACCTGTTGGAGAGAAAATTCATGGTCGAAGTGAGAGATGAAAGATCTACCATCAGATGCATTCGAGTTGGCGTTCCGCAGGGACCTGCCATATCCCAAAGAACCGGGTACCCTCCTGGCAACGTTTGCTGATGACACAGCCTACATCGCAAACTCGGCGTGTCGATTGGAGGCATCCAGGAAAACCCAACAATTCTTGGACCTGTATGGCAAATGGACGAACAGGTGAAACATAGCCATCAATGGTAATAAGTCCCAGCTTTGCAATTTATCCCTGAGGCACAAAGTACTCCCTAGGTTTAATTTGCAGGACACGCTCATTCCTCAGTCACCCCTGGCGCAGTACCTGGGATTGATCGTGGACAAGCGGCTTACGTGGAGGCAGCACACTAGTAAAATTACAGCAACCTGCCGAGGTAAGCTTAGAAAAGTAAATTGGATTCTGAAGCCAGCGAGCAAACTAAGCCTCAGCAACAAATTGTTGCTCTACAGAGCGATAGTGGTCCCCTCGATGACCTATTGCGTCCAGATATGGGGTACGGCCTCTGACTCCAACATTATGCGAGTACAAAGAGTCCAAAACCGAGCGTTGCGCACGATCACTAATGCGCCCTGGTATGCCAGAAATGATGACATTGCTAACGACCTAACGACACACCAACTACCTAGCGGCTGCATTGGCTAATCCGACGAACAGGCGAAGACTGAGGAGGCGTCAACCAGGAGACATTTCGACAAGAGGGAGGCAAAGAACGCATGTACTCCCACAGTAGCCAAAATTCCATTGTTAATTAAATTGTTATTTTATCCTTTCTGTTATGTTTCCTTGTTATGTTTGTTACTATTGTTAGTTCCTACCCTTTATAACCATTTAATTGGTGATTGGTTGGTCGTAAAAATAAAATTAATTATCTCAAAAAGAAAAACATTTTTTTCCTCAGTGTATAATTTTTCTTTTACAAATTTATTTCCAAGTATCCCGGCACCGTTACATTTTCTAGGTTTAGTTCTTACTTAAGCTTTGATTAGAGTCGGTCTGGCTATACGTTCCCTCCCTCGCTGCTCGACTGCTGGGTGTTTCCTTAAATTGTTTTCCCTTTGATCGTAGGGGGGTGGCTTTAACCTGGAAGGCACTCGATAAATAAAACACGAAAGATAACTTTCGGGGTATTACGCGACGTGCGTCTTTATTTGGGTAATCGTAAATTGGTACTGAACAGAAGAAGGCTTAAAACTAACTTGGGGAGAGCGGACTAGGAGCTCGATGCACAAAAGTGCAGTGGGAGAGGGAGAGAGAGAGCGAGTGTACGGGATCACACTGCCTCCGGAAAATAAACGCCCTTCTGGCGTGAACACCCTTTGTTCCGGTTTTTCTGTCTCTTTTGATAAGGCGGCACTCGCCGGCCTTACATATTATTTTCACTTTTCACGTCCGTTTCTCCGTAATCGCACGTCTGCTAATCTTGACTTCTGCTAAACAACTCTCACTTCCGCTTCTCTTGGGGGATCCGTGTTCAATTCTCCACGGTGGCTGCAGTTCGGCCAGCCTCCTGGTATGGATCCCTGTGTTTCGATCTCGTTTGACTTCATAATTGATCGCAAAGACGGTCAGTTGCTCCAGCGTCGTGAACTCGTGTCGCCTTGTAAAAAATTGATAATCCGGCTGGAGGTTCTCATAAATCCGGTCAAATTCCTGCTCCGAATTGTATTCCGCTCTGTGCATCACAAACCGAATATTCGTCAAATATTGCTTAAATGTTTACCATTGTCGCTGATATCTGGTGCGGATGTCCTCTAGTCTCTGAAAATTCTTCGGCGGCAAAAAAAAAATCCAGAAACGCCTTTTTGAAGTTAGCCCATGACTCTCCCAGTAGTTGACTGGTTCTAAACCAGTGTTCCGCCGTATCCGTCAGAAGTCCAGGAATGGCTTGAGGCATCTTCTCCACGTTAACTTCATAAGCAGTGGATCGTTTGAAAAAATGTAATCGGGTCCATTGTACCGTCGAATGTTATTCCCCAATTTCGAAGCTTCTCTGCTAGGGTTGCTTCTGACATCTCGGATTTCCTGGCGAAAATATATCGCTGATGAAACTTCCAAAACGTGGTCATTCCAATTGTTAAATGAGACCAGCCGGCTTCTCATTTCCTCGCCGTGTGACGTTCTGTCGTGCCTCGGATAGTTGAGGGACGGCCAGGGTTCTTTCAGGTTGTTGAGGGGTAGTACTAAATACAATGCATTCGTGGAATCAGATTAACTGATCTGATCCCTAAAAAATGACTTCGTTGTTGGCTATCAGATGCGCACAACAAAGTAGACTTACTGCACCCAGTCACTGCCGGTCGCTGAGCAGTGCTGCCAAAATTTTTTTTACAAAAAAAGCTGTTTTTAACTGGAAGCCAAAAAGAAATAAAGCTGGAAATTAAAAAAAAAAAAATCGTAAAAAAACCTGTTTTCACATATACATTTCTTATATTTATTTAAAATATATTAATTAATTCATCCAACTCTGCGTCAGGTTCATCTTTTCCTTCGTAGGATTTGGTTGTGTCAATCATGCGAAGATAGTTATTGGGTATTTTTTAATCATAACATGATTTGCCCAGTCTTCGCAAACCATATCTGTAATTTAAAAAAAATATTAAATTTGAAATGCCAGCAATTTAAAATAAAAGTTTACCTTATGCAGAGAATTTTGTTGACAAATCACTAAGCTTGGCTGTAATGGTACTTTTTTTTGCGAATCCATGCCTTGAACTCGTCATTTTTTAACCAAGCATCACGACACATCTTCTTGCATTCTTTTGACACTATTAATTTTCATTTACTGTTTCACCATACATTAAAACACACTTTTAAAAAGAGATAACAGTTTGCGTCAAAATAGAGATGATCTTGCAACGATCGATAAAAAAACTATAGATTTTACAGAAAAAATGTGAACGAGTGGAAACTTGGGGTAATTATACAAGGATAGCTATCCAGTAATAGCGCTCTCTACAGTTTTTAACAGTTCCTGCAAATGCGTTAACAGAGCCTTAATAGTTCCCTCAGCTCGACTGTATGCCTCACCTTGTCTAATTACACCACGCGTGGCAACTTAAAAAAAGCGGAAAACATTTTTTAAAAATCAAGAATTCCCGCTAGAATAGAATAGAATTTTATATGAATTAAATGCGCGCGTGCGCCAATGATCCTGCGCTACGGGTCACACTGGCTCGAAATAGACCGGCCACACTAATGCTTTCAAAATCGGTAGGGCTATGCGTCGGTTTACCGACTCCAGCGTCTCATTATTTGGTAGACCTAAACGGCCTCTCCAACTCTTCTAAACCTGAACGGCTTCTCAAACTCTTCTCACTTGGGTAGGCCTGAAAGGCATCTCAAACTCTTCTCATTTGGGTAGACCTGAACGGCCTCAAACTCTTCTCACTTTGGTATACCTGAACGGCCTCTTAAACTCTTCTCAGTGCGAGTAGACCTAAACGGCCTCACAAACTCCTCTCACTTGGGTGGACTTAAACGGTCTCTCAACTCTTCGTATTAATTGGTAAACCTAAACGGCCTTGCAAACTCTTCCCATTTCTTAGGACCTCATGGCCTCTGAATTGGACCCCCTCAGTACCGTTAACGAGCCGATGGAAGGGGACGCACATGTCACTGGATCACGACGTTACCAGGCGACGAGAAATGAAACTACCACTAATCTGAACCTATTAAGTCAATAAACATAAAGATAGTTTGTACCGTATTAGCTAGCGTTCTAGTCTGGGAACGGGTCGGAATCTCTTCCAGCAACCACACCTGAACCAAATATAAATTCCTGCGACGAATCCTGGCCATCCCTGAGCCATCCGAGCACTGACAGATCGTCACAATTGTGCGCGGCACGCGTCACACTCCCCCCTTAAAATTATCTCTGCTTGATTGGCTTATTATTCCGCATTGTGATAGAGTGCTCGGCAATATGCGACAATCCCTCGAAATTTCTTAATTGCTCCTCGAGGAATTTATCCACCCATGGTTGTAGGCCTTCCTGTTCACCAGTCTCTTTAATAACTGCCAGTGCTCCTCCAGCGTCGGGTTGACATTCCGGTTTGGCTGGGGAGTGAGTTCCTGGTGAGTCGCCTTGGTTGTGACTCGCGTTATTGACTGGTGCGGGTGATTCCTCTCGAGAATGAATTATCCTTGTTTCCTGATTGTGTCGTAACGGGATGTTCTGCACTGTCTTCTCATCTCGAGGTCCTACAAAGCTGCTTGTCAGGGCAGCTGGTATACTGCTGTATGCCTCGTTGACTTGGATTTCTGGTGCAGTGGGTTCGGTGCTGAAAACCGGCTGCGGAGGGGATTCATTTATAAAGAATCGTTCGTGATATTGGCTAAAAGAAGGGGGTTAAGTTTGTGACGCTTAATGCGCACAATAACATATAATAACATAGAATAAGAGAGAAACAATGAAGTCCCACATAGGAATAAGGAAATAATAGGTAATAAGAGGAGAAAAACAATAAAGTCAATGATAAGGAAATAAAAGTTCAGAAGAAACCCATGAAGAACTAAAGACTTCAAATTCAAACTTCTCAACCTATCTATACGTATTTGAAAGACCTCAGGGCCTGTCAAACCTTTCTCCATAATTAGAATCCCTTAGGGCCTCTCAAACCATTCTCCATATTTGGAAGACCTCAGGGCCTCTCAAACTGCTCTTCACATCTGGAAGACCTCAGGGGCTCTCAAACCATTCTCTATAGCTGAAAGACCTCAAGGACTCTCATTCCTCATAACTGGGAGACCTCAGGGCTTCTGGATTGTTCTAACCACAGATCACCAGAGACGGCAAGAAGGAGGCTACGCAGATCACTAGTCGCTACCCGGAGCCAGCACTGCCTGACGGAACGGAACGCACCAGTCAGTGGATCACGACGTTACAGAGCGATGAGTAATTAGAACTATTATGTAGATATTACTATGAAGTTAATAAAGATGAAGATACGTTATACCGTATAAACTAGCGTTCTACTCTGGGACCGGGTCGGAATCTCTTCTAGCAACAACTCCTGAATACAAATAATTTTCTGACACGAATCCTGGCCATCCCTGAGCCACCCGAGCACTGACAGATTGTCACAAGTTGTAGAGATGCGCGACCACCTAGCAAAGTGGCGGATACTCCGCAGAGAACGTCCATGCCTAATAGCACATCTTCCATTATTGAAGGTAGAACTAGGAGTGGATATCTGACTCAACGTTGGACCTTTGCTTCCAGTGACTTGGTGATTTCCTTTCGTGAACCCTCGGCCACCCTCGGCACCCTTTGTGCTAGTGCATTTCCAGTTGCGCTTTCCTGTTCCCGTTGCTTTGATCGCCTTGTCTGGGAATGTTCGCCGTGCTGCCTGTTCGGCTATTGGTTGCCAAGGTGTCTCTGTGACGGTGGAATCTTCCTGTCGCGTTTCTTGCGCCTTCCGGAAAATCCGCATGTTCTCTACCGAATCTCTGATCTCCTCTGTTTGCTCTGTGTCCTCCTTCTACCTTCCTTCCTTATTCCTCCTTATTCCTTTGCTCACCATATTCGATTCCGTGCTTCTCCTCTCCCCGCTGTCCCTCTTCCTCGAGTTGCTCTATACTCCTATCCACCTCGTATGCCTGCTCTGTGAAATTTTTTCTTCCTCCTCCACGTCGACCTTCTTCAGTTGGTCCATATCCTCTTTCCCCTCGGCTGACCTAATGTAAACCTCGGTCTCTTCCAGTGTGCTCCATGGGTCTGGCACAACCTGGCCTAACTGCTCCGGTTGGTTCGCCGCCATTCCCCAGCACTCGACGGAATTGCAGGCTTTATTATGCCCCGTACTGTCGGATCCCACGCAGACCTCTGGGCTGTTTTTAACCCCGTTCTTCGTGTATACAGATTTATTTCGCTTCTTCATTTATAGTATATACGGCTCAGTTGTTCCTTATCCGTATATCCTGCGTACCCCATCATGTAAATTCTGTGTCTCCTCGCCTACGCTGCGCAACTTGCACCTTGAGCCGTTGCTGGTACTTTCGTGGCAAGAAGTACTCCACCACCTCTTCTGTCAGAGTCGCCCAACTACGTATCCTAGAAACTATTTAGAAATATTGAGACGCCTCTCGGGGCTCTAAATCAGAAAAACCTCCTACGGAATTTAAGATGCGTTGCCGTCAGCACTCGCTGTCGGTCCCAATCATGCGTCTGGCTGTGCCTGGCCCCAGACAAAGATCAGAGTTATATAGCTTCTCCCAACATATAAATCCTTCCGAGCATCGTGGGTATAATTTTGTTATCCTAGTTTTCGTTTGTTTTAAAACATGAAACACAAATTCAAATTATATTATATTTGTCATATTTTTATATTACAATATTTTCGGCTTTTCTTGTTTTAACTCTTTGTCTTCTTGTTTTCTAATAATTTTTCTAGGTGTATACATTTTTAAGTTAAAATATTCGTTCCCTCCCTCGCTGCCCTTGGGTTTTACTCGTCAGCCGTCGACGACTGGGTGTTTCCTTAAATTGTTTTCCTTTTGTTCGGGGTTTTCTGTCTCTTTTCGATAATACGGCACTCGCCGGCCCTATATATTATTTTTACTTTTCATGCCCGTTTCTACGACCTTTTCTACGACCCTCTTTCGCTCGGATTAGTTCGCCGGGGTCGTGAGTTCACACAGAATTTTTACGTTCCGTCTCCTTGAGTCCCCAAAATACCCAGTGACAACAGATGCAGATGTTTAGTTTAATTCGGTTGTTTATTTGTATATCCTGGTTTTCCTGGAAGAGAGTTTGTGACTCCGCGATGCTGACGCAGGGTAGTCGGCTTGTGGATAACCTGTAGTGTAAGGCAGTTGCGACTCCGCGATGCTGGCGTGGTGTAGTCGACTTTTAGATACCCTGTAGTGGGTTGTCTTCGGGGTGAGGCACGTGATCCAATCGGGCTGGCCGCGGTTAGGGTCACGGCGGCCGAGTCCGGATGAAGTTATGTCGCGATGACGATCGTCGGGCCTATGCTCGCACCCTTAATCCTATCCTCTTAATAGCTTCGATTTTCTTCCCTCATCAAGATCTGCTAGCAAGAGCTAGACCTTGGCTCCATGTCTGTGTTAATCTGCTCGAGTTCGGTTTCCGGAATCTTACTCCGCTACCCTGTTCTCATCAGGATAAGCTAACAAGAGCTAAACTTTGGCCCCTTCCTGTCCAATGGCATGAGTTCAGTTACAGGAACCTTGCTCCGCTACCCTGAACCACTTCAAGATCTGCTAGCAAGAGCTTGTGGCAACTCTCAGCAGCTTACGATAGTGCGATTGAACTCGATAGCTTACACAAATATCGAGATCGCGAGAGGCCTTCTCTAGGCGAATCTATCATCACTATTCTCAACGACCACGGTATCCATCGGTGCTCCTTCGCTTTGCCTCTTACACGCGCCAATTTGTTAAAATTAATCTAAAATATAATCAGTCTATGTAAATGTGTGAATAAATATTAAAACATATTTCTGTGTACGATACACATTAAAAGCTAAACCTTGGCCCCCACGTCTCTACCCTATTCTCATCAAGATCTGATAGCAAGAGCTAAACCTTGGCCCAATTGTATTGCTACTGATTAGTTGTACCACTGTTCAAGACTCACCCAGATGTGTTCAGCTCGGCTGCTCCGCAGCCCTGAGCTGTGAGTCGCCTTATATATGCTGCGATCAACTGTCTCCCCCAGTTCGATATGCGATTCTTATCGATAGGCACCAGGGTTGCCATTCCGCTGGGTGTGGCTGGGTCATCAGCTGTTCAGCGGTAGGTCCCTTATCGGTGGAGTGTTTCCAGATGGTGTACTCGCGCCCCTTTATTTCAGTATTAATTAAAGCTAGTCATACTAAATAATAATAATAATACTAAAAAATAATAAACTAATAACAAAGATACTTCCATAGTAACAAATGATAATGATTCTTAATTATAGTAAGTAAGAAATAATAAGAAATAAAAAAAATAATAATAATGATTTGGGGCGCGGGGTGTCGCATCTCCCCCTCCGTTGCCAGATCAGGCCTTGGTTGCGCTGGTGAAAACTTCGCCGGCGGCGTTTATTTTTACGGTATACCGGATTCCGTCCACCGACGTCTTGAAGTTCACCCTTTTTCTTGGTGGCCGGTTCTCCAGATTCCTTGTTGTCTCGTCCTGTACCTCCCTCAGTATTTCTCCTTTGTTCACTGTTCCCTCCGTTGTTAGAGAGTCTTCTTCGTCCGTTATCTTGAGTATGTTCGTTATATCCAGTATGTCCTCGTGATCGCGTTCCCAATCGCAAATTTTCTGTGGTGTCCTCTATGTTCTGTCTGGTCATCCCATATTTCTGCTCATTTTGTCTCTTGTTTCACGTTGTGCGGTGAGTCTTTCTCCTTCGTGATCTGTGGCCGTTCTGTGGTCGTGCCTTGTGATGTTTCTGCTGTTGTCCGTCTCGCAGTTGGTTTCTATATCCTGGGATCTTCTGGGGTCTAGTCCTGTGTATGTGTTGGTTTAGCCGTTGTCCTTAGCCTTTTCCTCGTGTCCTTTGCCGTTGCCGTGGTCGTCTCCTTCATTGGTATGTTCTTCGTATCCTTTGTCGTTGCCGTTGTCGTCTCCTTCGTTAAAGTGTTCTTTTTTGTCCTTTGCGGTGTCCGTAGTCGTTTCCTCCGTTGGTGTGTTCTTCGTATCCTTTGCCGTGGCCGGAGTCGTCTCCTTTGCTGGTGTGTTCTTTGCCGTTCCTGTTGTTGATCTCTTTGTGATTATTGTTCCCAGCTGTTTTGTCCTGGGCGTTGGGGTGCGCGCTAGTCCGTGCTTGGTCTTGTGCCGCTTCTCCCATATTCTGTAGCGCCAGTTCATAAGTTTCCTTGATTCGTGATATACTTACTGGCGGGGTTTCCTCCTTCATGGCTGATCCTGGTGTTGACTCGCTGAATAGGTTTCCCGACAGCCTTGGCTCCCTACCGTACCGGCTGCTGTTGAAAGCTAGAGTTAGCTTTTGTAGTACCTCATCCCATCGTTCATGACGTTCTCCGGTGAACTGTGCTTTCATGGTTTTTATCGCTCCTGTTTGATCGCTCCGATGGGTTCTACTGTGGTATGTATGGAGCTGTGAATTTCTGGTGTATCCCTACTTTATCATCTGCGCTTTGAACTTGTGGCTCGTGAATTGTACCCCGTTGTCTAAGATCAAGATCTTCGGGGCGCCAGTGCGTGCTAGGATTTTCTCCTGTGTTTTTAACACTGCCTCCACCCATTTCGAGAACCTGTCAATGAAAACCAGCAATATGTTGTTTCCATGGCTTGATCTTGGCAATGGTCCCACGAAGTCCACACAGATCGTTTCCCCTGGTGCGTCCGTCACCTTTGTCAGCATTTTTCTTGTTGCTTGTCTTTGTGAGACCGTGTACTGTTAGCAGGTTATACACTTGTTTATATATTGTTTGATGTCTCTGTGCATTCCTGGTCAGTAATAATGGTTAGCTACTCGATGTTTTGTCCTTCGGACTCCTAGGTGCCCCGCTGTTGTTGTTGTATGGTTTTCTGCCAGGAATCGTGTTCTTTGATCTTTGTTCACACAGAGTTTCCACGGTTGTGCGTCTTCGTCGGCTGCCCACGAAGGTATATGCCTATACAGTTTGCCTCCTTGGAAACAGTAGTCTGGCCATCTGCACGGATCGTTCCGGATGCCCAGTATCTTTTTCCGAATCCATTTGTCCTGTTCTACGTCTACACTCTGAGCTTCTTCGGTGGGTTGAATTGAGAGGGCGTCCGCCACTACTTTTAGCTTGTCTCTTCGGTATCGGACCTCAAAGGAATAGGGTTGTAGTGCTAATGCCCCTCGTGCTACTCGTCCTGATGGACTTTCAGTAGAATTTAGCCCTTTAAGGGCCAGAAGGTCCGTAATTACCATGAAGTGATAGTCTTCCAGGTACATCCTCATCTTGTGGATTCCCCAGTTTATCGCGAGGCATTCTTTTTCGGTTGCGGAGTAGTTCCGTTCTTCTTTTCGCAGTGTTCGGCTTGCGTACGAGATCACGTGTTCTCCTTTATCGTCTTCCTGCGTCAGTACGGCTCCCAGTCCGCAATCACTTGCGTCAGTTTGAATTATGAAGGTCTTTGTGAAGTCCGGTCATGTGAGTACTGGTGTTTCCGTAAGTGCCCTCTTTAGTTCCTTGGTCGCCTTTTCATGTTCGTCCGTCCAGTGGAACTTCGAGTCCTTTTTGATCAGCTCGAATAACGGTTTTGCGACCTCCGTGAACCCTGATACGAAATTCCGGCACCATGATGCTACGCCGAGAAGGCTGTGTACCTGTTTCATTGTTCTTGATCTCTGATGACCGTGCGCTCACCAAGTGACCCAAGTATTTTATCTCATTCTTGAAGAAGTGGCATTTTTCCGGGTTTATCCGGGTTTATCACTATCACGTCGATGTACGCAAAAGCGAAGGGTTCCATTTCGGGTCCTATCACCGAGTCTTATGCCCTTTGAAACGTTGCCGGTGCTGTTTGCAGCCCAAACGGCATGACCTTCCACTGGAACAACCCTCGTCCAGGTACCGTGAATGCTGTGTACTTCTTTAGGTCTTCCATTGGTATTTGCCAGTTGCCGTTTTTTAGATTTATTCGTGGTACTTGATATGCGTCTCATTCCGAGTGCGTGTTTAGCTGTATGTTGTCTATACATAGCCTCCACTGGTTGTTTTTTTTTCTGACGAGCAATACCGGTGAACTTTATGCCGAGTGGGAAGGTTCTATCAGGTCCTGTTCTATCAGCTGGTCAACCTGTTCGTGAATTATTTTCTGCATTGCTGGTTTTATTTGGGTAATACCTCTGTTTTAAGGGTCTGTCATGCTTCATGTAGATCCCCACTACCCAGTTTCTGCCGTTTGCCTTGATTATTTGTTCTTGGGTTGATATGGGTTACTAGGCCTCCGCACTGTATTGTCGCGTTGCATTGTGCAATGAAGTCTATCAGTAGCAGTAGGTTTCCGATAACGTCTTCCAGTATTAACTGTGCCTCCCTTTCTATACTCTCTCCGAGTTCTATATCGAGTACTAGTTCTTCCGTTGCTACTGTTGACGTCCCGTCTGCCAGTTGTACCACCTCGTCCGTTGGTTGGGCTTCGCCGTGCTTCCCAAGTTGGAGGGCTAGCTTCTTGCTAATAAATGATATTGTCGCTCCTGTGTCCAGGACACCGTGTACTTGTTTTTCCGCTATTCGTACCTCGGCGATTATCTTCTGGCCGTCGAATTTAATCATTGTTGTTGGTGGTTATTCCTTACTGGCCCTGGACGTCCCACCTGCCCCCTAGTGCCTCTTGCGTTTCCCACCGTCCTTCTGCAGCAGTGGATTGTTCGTATGTCGTCTCTGCAGCATACCCAACAGAACAGTCTGGGCGGGTTGTTGAATTGGTTTGCTCGATGGACCGGTATTTTGCAACGTTGGCAGAGAATATTTATGTTGAACGCTCCCACCATTCCAGTCCGCTGTCTTTGTTGTGAGTGTTGTTGGTACGTGTTACAGGTTTCCTGCATTCTTGTTCTCTAATTTCATTGTGGGTGTGGCTGTTCTGGATGTGAGTATCCAACCGCCTCTTAGTCCTCCGCCAACCTCATATAATCTTGTAGCGATCGTTCCTCGCTTCTCTTTGCGTATTACCTGAATCCTTGTGTGCTGTTTCTGTAGGTCCATTCTAGCTTCTTTATTGCATTATCTTCCTGAGCTTTTACGTAATTCTTAACCGGCTCCTGCTCGTATTGTTGCCTTCTCGTGATCTGTTCCATAGCCCTTTTCTGGTAGTCTGCCGGGGAAGGTTTTGAAGTAGTTTTTTAATTCTCGCTTGAAAGTCTTCCAGTCCGGCATATCCACTGGGCTTGTGCGCCACCAGTCCAATGCTGCTCCTTTTAGTATGACCACTGCCGATCACTCTTCTATCCTGGTCAGGAATTCTAGAGCGAATTCTTTATTCCACCCCCCGAATGGCATTAATGGCCGCCGTGCGCTCTCCAGCCCTGCTTATGTTCTCCTTTTTGCGGGGTTCTTCGTGCCTTGGCGCCTAGGTGCCATACAACATCGAATAAGTTTTGCGTTTTTAGTTTTCTCACAAACCATTCGATATTGGCTGGCAGGTCAGCCATGTTGCCATGTATTTAATTAGCACACATTTTATTTAAATTATTGTAAAATGGTAAGTTTTGGGTTATTTTATTTTGTTAACAAATAGAGTTTTTTGTACATGTTTTTAAAAAAAGTTTAAAATGTTACCGCGAAAATAAATAAAAGTTGCTCGACAGCTCTAGTCGCTTCCTGTCTACTGTCCGGCACATCTATCGACGTAGTAGCATCGAAATTAACGTCACGTTATATGTTTTCAAATACACAAAAAATATTTTTGTGGAAGTGCTATGGCACCTCGAAATAATTTTTCTGGGTTTTTGCAGAGGAAGTGGTTTCTGTGGCACCCCTAAAAGATTTGACTAAGATAAGAAACCAAGCTTTAGGGAATATAGAAAGATTACTTTCGAGAAGGAAAGATTTGATAAATGCAGAGCTAAAAAAATAATAATAGTGAGAGAAACCAGACTGAATACCATAGTACTATATAGAACGTGGTGGAATCATATAAGGTGACGACAGGGCTCTCTCGTAGGGTAACACCAAAAGGAAAACGAAAATCAAATTCCTTGAGAGCGACTGAATCTTAGGGTAACAACGAGAGAGTGCTATAGGAGGGTGGCCTCACCTTGTATAATTCCACCATGGTATAGAGGTCGATTGAGATTACTGAAATATTGGAGAACGACAGATATTCTTTAAAGAGTATGAAAAGTAATAGATGACATAAGTATGCATGAAAGATTATGAAGATGTGACGCTTAATGCGCACAATAACATATAGGAATAACATATAATAGAATAAGAGAAATATTACGAAGAAATACAATAAAGTCAGCAATGAAATAAACTAAACTTCAAACAAAATAATAACATAAACTTCAAATTCAAACAATACGCGCGCGCGCTCCAGAGCCAAGGAGAAGGGACACACTGTCTCACCAAGGGGGTGAGCACACTAAGACGGCGAAAATAACGACAGATAAGCGAGCACACTATGCCACCCACAGTTTTGTTTACTCACAGTGGTTAGACGTGTTTTTTCCTAGCTCCAGAAGTGAACCGTCTATTATATAGTGAAACAGCGCCACAGGCCCTGGAAAAAAATATATTTACTCCAGTGAGACACCTTGAGGCAAGGTACGTACAAAAATCGGCCCCGGCAGGCTACCCGAGCTCCCCGAATATTGGCACCCGCGACAAATACTGGAACTTGACGGCAAGGGAGGAACCTCTCTCGTTCACCGAGAACCTCTTTTTCCCTTGAACGTCGCTCACTCTCACGGGAAAAAGATAGTTTCCACAAGCCCTTTTCCCTCGCGTTTTTCTCCATCGCACGCAGCACAACAAGATCAGCTGATCGCAGTGTTGTGCTCCGCACCCGCAGAGAGCTTTCGCACTCGCGTAGGGTTGGAAAACGCGAGCAGCCCGCGCAATTTCGAAAGCTAAAGCGAAGCCAAATCACCGGCTGCAACTTAAATTTTCCTTTAATTGCTGAAGCCAAACTCCACGGGCCCATTCACTGCACCTCCCGCAGCTAGCTCCGAAGAAACAAAAACTAGTACAAACAAAAAGCAGAGGGTGGACGCAGACGCACATGCTCTAGCTGAAAAATTGGGGACAATGCTGGGTGAAATGAAAGGCTCTCCCGAATGCAGGCCTGTAAATACGGCCTGGCAGCAGGTCCAGGCTAGGCCGAAACCTTAGCCTTCCCAACCCAGAGCTGAGAGCAGTGTACCCAAAGATGATCGTGCGCCTCGCAGTACGATGCCCAGGAAGCAGCGATCTGACGCAGCGATCTGATCAAGTGCAGCGAAGGATCCTACGCAGACATGCTGAGGATCGTCAGAACGTCAGAATCGTCAGAACAGCCCTCACTCCAGGGACTCAAAGACAGCGTCCAAGGCCTGCGAAGGACAGCCAATGGGGGCCTCTTTCTGAGGATGCAGAAACGCCTCGACGCATTCACGCAGCAACTGCAAGTGGCACTAAAGACAGCCATCTCTGGCAAGGCGGAGGTGTCAGTCATGCAGGAGACGGTCCAGATCGAGATCCGCGACCTGGACGACCTGACCAGTGTGGATGAGGTAACAATGGCTCTATTTGCGGGAGAGGAGAGCGACATCCCAAGCGACGCTACACCCAGGATGCGGAAAGCGTTTGGAGGAACGCAAATCGCGACGGTCAACTTGAGACCTGAACATCCGCGGAGGCTGCTCGACAAGGGCAAAATCCGGAATGGATGGGTAGTCTGCCGCATAAGGGAGAAGACGTAGCCAAGGCGCTGCTACAAGTGCATGGGCTTCGGCCACATCTCGGCAAGATGCCGCGCCTCCGACGCAACGGCCAAAGCCACACAGGATTCATGCTTCAAGTGCGGAGGCACCGGTCACAAGCACAAGACGTGCAAAGGCAAGCCCAGGTGCATCCTTTGCACTAGAGGCGGCAAGACCGCGAGGGAGGCAGAACACGCCATCCTGAGCAGGACCTGCCCTGAGTACCGGAAGGCCATCCAAAACCTGCATAATGGTTAAGGTCCTCCAGCTTAACTTAAATCATTGCAGAGCTGCACAAGACTTGCTGGCACAGACGGTCTTTGAGGAGAGAGTTGACGTGGCTGTATTAAGCGAACCGTACAAGCCAAAAGCAGAGGGAGTATGGCAACAGAACGCGGACGGTGGTGCTGCCATCTGGAGCTGCGGGCAGTCACCTATCTCAGAGGGCCTCCAGACTTGGATACGCCAGGGCCAAGGTCCATGAAACCAAAGGGTACAGCTGCTACCTAGCCCCGAGCCTGCATATTGATGCCTACAGGGACATAGTGCAGGAAATCGCCCGAGATGCCCGCGGACGATCCCCGGTACTAATAGCTGGGGACTTCAACGCAGGGGCCAACGCCTGGGGAAGCTCGAGGACGACTCAGCGGGGAACAATCCTCCTGGATGCACTGGCCACCCTGGATATCTGCCTCCTTAATGATGGCATCAAATGCACTTACAGCAAGGCAGGCAATGAGTCATTTACTGACTTGACTTTCACCAGCCCGGAGCTCTACCGAAGCAGCCACTGGGAAGTTACGGACTTGCTCACATAGAGTGACCATGCTGCTATAACTGTCCAGATGATGCGCAGCCAGCACGGCCCAGCTAATCGACAACCCGCGTATAAGGTACACACCCTTAACACAGAGGTTCTACTGGCCAGTATGGACGCAAATGATATAGCTGGCCAACACATGCGCAGCTGGACTTTTTTTTTTTTTTTTTTTTTTTTTTTTTTTTTTTTGTAATAGGTTTATTGAAGTGGCTGTTTTTACACTTATAACTATAACTATTATTTTCAAAAACAATTTGTATATAGTGGTTCTTTACAATTAATTTAAAGTGTCAATTTGTATGCTTCAGAGCAAACAGCTGCCCGAATTGTTAGCAAAATGGTTTAAAGGATTTTACGGCTCGGCAGTTGACCTAGGGTGACCTTCTTGAGCCTGCGTCTGGTCCGCGCAGTTGCAGCCCTTGCTAGCGGGTTGGGGTG
>VNJT01003134.1:0-10405 GCA_008042655.1 Drosophila burlai
ATTTAAAACATTTGGACAACAAAACGAAATCATATATAAACCAATAAGATATAAATCAATAAGAGAAATCATTTTATAAATCAATAAGAATTTTAAAATTAATTCACTCCTATCTAGTATTTTGTGAGGCTTTACGGGCCACACAGTTCATCGGGCAGAAAAAGTTCCGCTCAATGTTAAAATTTTTTGTTTAAAATTAATATGCAGCGCAGTGCATCGATTTTTGGTGTGCCACGCAGGGCAACAAAAAAATTATAGTTATATTCGGCTGGTCCGGACTCTTTGCCGGGCTGGCATGCTGATGTTCCCTCGCAGGTGCAGGCGGCGGGTTGCCACCCGCACTCGGTTTCTGCTGCTGATGTTCTCGGCCAATGATGCCGGGATTAGGATGTCCTAAGTGAGTTTCAGTTGGATGGTCCAGGTAGAGCCTGGACTCTTTGGATCCGAAGTCCGATGGTCAGGCGGCGATTTTCTCCAAAACGGGGGTCTCGTTCTTTTGCTCAGCCACATCAGTTTGATTTAGTGTTGGTTTTACTTCCGAAAAATAAAGCGCGAAAACACTTTTAAATATGCGGTCTGGCGTTTGCAAATCACGATTCGCGTAGAGCAACTCGTAGTTATAAACTAATTGTAAGATTTTATAAATTTGTGCTGAATGCCGCCTTTTCTTTAGTAGCTTCGTTAGGAAAGTCACTGATTGCTGGATTTAGCTGGACTGTAGATGGAGATTTCACAAAGTAGACATCCATAGGTCGCTGGTTGCTGGATTTTTTAATCATCCATCCACACTTAGAAAATTGAATTTTTTTTTTCCACACACTTATGAATCGACGTCACGGTCACCATATAATATTTTGCTTTGTAAAATCCATTAGAAAAATCCATATAATATTTTACTTAGAAAAATCCATTTGATTTTATTTATTGGAGGTGGAGCAGGGAAGGTCCCGCTTCACTCCGATGTTAAATCGTCAATGCTCTTGAATCTTATATATAATCGTTTCTTAGCTTAATTCGGGGGAACGGCGTAGCCTGCAGCGCTGCGACGCTTATATGCATAACTTATATGTAGAGATATATAGATTGTCACCGAGCGACGGCAAAGGAGGAGGTGGTGAGCAGTGGGCACACATAGCAGCGTTTGGCCAGCGTGAGAATGCTGGCTATGCATTTATGAACGTGGGCCTTCAACTGGACGCTCATATTACCCTTGCAATTGGACTGTTTATGATAACAGTGGTGCGTCGCTATATGTGCATACTACACAGTGGTTTCTCCGAAATTGGAAATCCCAACTGCAAATCTTCCCTCGCGGAGTGTATCGTCTCCCCGTTTGTTGCTACTTCCGAGGCGTTTTCCAATACATTAAGCTCTGGTTGGATTCTGCTCAGCGCATCTGCCACTACGTTCAAGGAACCCTTCTTGTATACTATTTCGCAGTCATACTCTAACATCTGAAGTCTCCATCTTACGAGTTTAGAGTCAGGTTCTTTAATGCTCATTAGCCAGGTTAATGTTGAACTTAGTGCCAAACAGGTAGTGCCTGAAATGCCTTATCGACCAAATGATGGCAAGCATTTCTTTCTCTTTCGTAGCATACTTTATTTCGGATTTTGACAGGGTTCTACTTGCGTATGCTATTGGTCTGTCCGTTCCCAAGTTTCCCTGTGAAAGGACTGCCCCAATGGCATAATTGCTTTCATCCGTGGTCAGGATGAATGGTTTTTCGAAATCGGGAAATTGTAAAATGGGGTCATTACATATGAGGGTTTTGCACACCTCAAATGCTTCTGTGTATTCCTCGTCTATTTGAACTGCCTTCTTTCCTTTAAGTTGTTTCGTTAGCGGTTTTGTTATTGCTGCGAAGTCCTTAATGAACTTCCTGTAGTACCCTAACAACCCTAGGAAGGATTTTATCTGCTTCCTAGTCCTCGGGACGGTGAATTTCTTAATTGCTTCAATTTTTCCCGGATTCGGTTTGATACCTTGTGGGGTCACTACGTGCCCCAAGTATTCCACCTCTGTCCTCAGAAATTAAGTCTTATCTAGCTGTAGTTTAAAATTTGCTTCCGTAAGCTTCCTAAAAACTTTTTCCAAGTCCGTAATATGTTCTTGCAAGGACGCTGAGAACACCATGATGTCGTCCATATAAATGAGACAACCTTTATCCAACAACTCTCCAAAGGTGTTATTCATCAGCCTCTTAAAAGTTGCGGGAGCATTGTTCAGCACGAACGGCATTCGGACTTACTCGAAATGACCTCCCTCTGCGGAGAAAGCCGTTTTCGGAATGTCCGTTTCGTGAACCTCAATCTGGTGATAACCACTTGCTAAATCCAACGTCGAGAAGTACTTAGCTCTCCCTAGATTGTCCAATACATCATTCATTAAAGGTAGTGGGTATCTATCTTTTATCACCTTCTCATTTAACTTCCTTCTTTCCCCCGAGGCATCCTTCTTTTTAGGCACCAGCCAGACTGGAGCACTCCACGGCGAATGGCTATGTCTAATTAGCTTCTGATCTAATAGTTTTTCCAATTGCTTTCTTACCTCTTGCCTTTCCTTAAACGCATATCTATAAGGTTTGGCATAAATTGGGATATCGTCCTTCGTTCTTATTTTATGCTTGACCGCGTTCGTAAAAGACAAGTTGTCCCCCTCCTTGTGGAATATCCCTGGGAACTTCTTACAAATTCTGGAAAGCTCTCCAAGCTCCTCCTTGTTCAAATGGTCTGTCCTGATCTTGTCAAACGGAATGTTACTCTTACCGTTCCATTCCCCCTCTATAGTGTTTAATTCGAAATGTTGCGTAGTCTTGAATTCGACAACATTTAATGGTTCTTCCAAAAATAACTCCTGGTCCAAATCTGCATAATTCGTCACCTTCATCCAGCTTTGCCCTGACACTGCCCTATAGATCCCTTCCGAGATCTCCATGTCCTCCTTTACTATGGTTCTGTTTATTACGAAATATCCATCTTCCAGTCGCACCGGAATAGATATGACCCTTTTAGATTCGGCTTCTATTGAATACAACTTTAATGGCCTGTAGATCTCGAAGTGAATCTTCTGTTTCACCTTTGCTACCTCAAACCACCCTTTCTGTATGTCAATAACCGCCTTCAATTGCTGCAGCATATCTATTCCGATCAACCCCTCAAAGAACTGGTGAAATTTAAAGAAATTTTACCAATTCCTCCTAACTCTGGGAACATTGGTAAGAATGCTTCCCTCTTAACCTCATGCAACTGTGCAATGGTTTTAATGGCTATTGGGTCTTTCAATTTCCTTATGTACTGAGGATGCACCAATTCTGGTCGAATAAATGAAAAAGTTGATCCTGTATCGTTTAACAGTTTTATTGATCTTTCGGGCGTGATCCTTACTAACAAATATGGCAACGTTGAATGGCTCTTTCTAGTTCCTGAATATCCTGTGGATTGCTCGAGGCTGACTGTGGAAAATTTGCGTCGTCCTCTTGAATGTTATACAGCTGGCACCTGGTCGAGGCTCTACTGCCGTTCTTATCCGCAGTGCCGCTTGAATTAAAGGATCTCTTAGAATTGTTTGAATTATAAGACTGTCTGGACTGCCCCGAATTGTTCGAATTCCTGGAAATCCTGGACTAGCCGGTGCCTTTTGTGTTTGTGGTTCAATTGCTAACTGTCCCCTGCCATTGTTGGTGCCATAACCATTGCTACTATACCCGTTGTTATAATTGTTATAATTGTTACTATTATAACCGTTGTTGTTATTCCCGTTACTATAATTGTTATTGTTATAATTGTTACTATTATAACCGTTCCACTGTCTACCTCTGTTCGCTTGGTTCTGATTCCATCTGGAGTTTCTGTTCTGATGACTGCGATATGGACCTTGGTAGCCTGTAGAATCCCCCTGATTGAAATTACCTGCCCTGAATGGATTGTCCATCATCGGGTATGGAATTCCGAAACCTGGCCATCCATTTATACTTGGCATGGTAAATGGCATTGGAAACGGACGAGGATTGTTTCCTCCCCACTGGTACTGCGACCAAATGCCTGTCTCCCTGTGAGCCTCCAACACCTGTGGCTTCTCCTTCTCTTGATCCTGTTTATGATTTTTTTTAATGGCCTTATCTCGCGACTCTACCGACCCTTGAGATTTGGGTTCTGAGCCGTCCCCTTCCAAGGCAACTAACTTTTCCTCTCTACAAGCTCTATAAGCCTTGGCTATATTCGGGACCCCCATGTTCCTTATGGTTACTCCTATTGGCCCTTTTAAGGCCGAAATAAAGGCGTTGAGCACCATTTCCTCATACCTGTTTTGGTTAAACTAACCAAAGCTTTCTTCAGAGTCATAACCCTAGTGTATAGGGCTTCTACGTCTAGTTTCTTTTCCTTGATATGGGTTAGCTCCATTATCAAGTCCTTCTCAGATCTTTTGTCCCTAAAGTGGGAAATCAATATTCTTTTCATCTGATCCCAATTTAACTCTGACTCGTCCAAATCTAGGACCTGATCCGCCGCCCCTACTATCTTGCTTCGAAGGGCCCTGAGTGCTATAACTCCTATATTCGATCTTTCCTCCCCCCTAATCAAGCCTAATATCTGCTCAACTGCTGCTATAAAGCTATCTAACTTTCCTCCTTCGCCATCGTACTTGGGAATAATTTCCACCAGGTCTATTACCTTGATGGCCTCTAATACGCTTGGAGTTGTTGACCCCCTAGCCTCCTGTCCGTCCGGATTCGACATACCTGTCTCACTTATATGTGTATTGTTGTGTTGTACTAAAATCGCTGTGTGCCTAGTCTTCTGACTTATTAACTAATAAGAGATGTGTGTAAAGCGCTAGTCCGCTGTGTGCCTAACCTTAGTATTTGGACTTATTAGTTAATAAGATATGTGTTTGTGATAAGCGGTGAGCCGCTGTGTACTTATTTTAATTATATAGTTTATCGCTTAATAAGCTACGTGTTGAATTCCGAATTGTTGTGTATAGTGTGAGTAGCGAGTCCTCAAGTGTCCGTGTGAAATGGAGTTCTGTAATTAATTATTATGAGTAAATTTATTTTTCTAATGCTCAACATTAATTTAGCAAAATGGGGTTTAATAATACTTGTCGCTTGTTTTCCTTTTATTTCTTTATTTCTTAATAATCTTTTCATTTATTTGATTCATTTTGGTTATTTATTTATTTCTTTGTATTTATTTCATTTTCTTAATTTAATTAATTCAATTCATTTAATTAATTTAATTTATTTAATTTCTTTAAGTTATTGAATTCCTTTCTTTCATTTAATTTACCTTGCATGCTGAAGCTAGTTGTTTGGCTGTGCGATACAGCCTCACAACCAATTGCGGACAGTCATTGCTACGGTATCATCTACTCCACCCTAACACCCTGCATTCTGAAGCTAGTTCCTTGGTTGTGCGATACAGCCTCGAAACCAAGTGCGGACAGTCTTGCACCCCGGTGTTCCCCTTGACCTCATTAATTTAAGGTACCGCTTGCCTTTCATTGAACGATGGCTAGCGGGGAGAATTTTAAGAATCCTCTTAGATACTGGAGCGGCAAAAAATTTTGTAAAGCCCCTAAAGGAGCTGAAAAACATAACTCTTGTCGACTCCCCATTCACTGTGAGTTCCATTCATGGCTCCAGTAAAGTAAAAAAAAAGTGTCTTATGCACATATTTGGCATAACGGCCCCATTCTTTTTACTTGATACCATTAGTACATTTGATGCCATAATAGGTTTCGACTTGCTAACGCAGGCCGGAGCTGCATTAGATCTACGCAACAGCGCAGACAGGTATGGAACGTGTCTGAAAAACTGAAATACCACGAATGCGATAATGTGAACTTCACAAATATCGATGTCGTGGAAGTCCCAAGTTCAGTGAAAGCTGAATTTACAAAAATGATCCTTAAGAGGAAACAAGTGTTTTCGCATTCTAACGAGGCGCTTCCATGTAACACCTCGATCATTGCCACAATTCGTACGGAGCCTAACGAACCCGTATACTGCAAGCTATATCCTTATCCCATGGCAGCAGCGGATTTTGTTAACGGAGAAATCAAACAGCTGTTAAAAGATGGCATTATTCGGCCTTCTAGGTCGCCCTTCAACAGCCCAACATGGGTTGTTGACAAAAAAAGGGACCGATGCCGACGGCAACTAAAAAAAAGGGCGGGTGATCGATTTCAGCAAACTAAATGAACGAACTATTACCGATCGGTACCCTATATTAAGTATTCCTGTGATTCTAGCGAACTTAGGAAAAACCAAATTATTTACTACCCTAGACTTAAAATCGGGAATTTTGGCGCCACGGCTTTTCCACAGCGAAAATAAATAACCTTCATCAGCTTCTGCCCATAATCCGTAATCCAAGGTTCCGCAGTTTCAGCAACCAGCTCGGAACGGTTTTCTTGTCATCCCATGAAATTCCCCGTCTTCCAGAGGTCCTCTTAATCTGGCTTCGGATCACATGCCTCGCTAACTCTGTTCCATTCCACTCCGGGATACCGCGACTATGGAGGGAATGGGGAGACTCCTGCCTCCAAAGTTGTGCTCCACTTCGTTTTTTTGCAGCCGCAAAGCGTCCACAATGAGTAGTTCCATTGCGTAGATGAAGCGGGCCGCTCTTAACCTTTTTTATACCCTTCAGGGTATTATAATTTTAGTCAGAAGTTTGCAACGCAGTGAAGGAGACATTTCCGACTCTATAAAGTATATATATTCTTGATCAGCATCAACAGCCGAGTCGATCTAGCCATGTCCGTCTGTCTGTACGTCCGTCCGTTTCTACGCAAACTAGTCCCTCAGTTTTAAAGCTATCTGAAACTTTGCACATATGGTCAAGGGTACAGTCGGTAACGTTACATTCTTACGCACATTTTTAGCTATATCTCAGAAAAAATAATTAAAATGCATAATGTCTTATATGCATCTGAAAGTACTCTTAGAGACTTACATTTCGTGGGTTCAAAGTTTATCTTTATCTCTCTTGCCTTCGAAGTAATCAGCTTTCAAAGTGGTCGGTAACGTTACATTTTTTTTGGAAGTGACTTCTGAGGTTAGTGCACAAAAGCTTTATTGTTAGTGAATGTAGCTGCACATATTTTTGATTTTATGCATTTTTTGAAAGATAAGGAATGAAAGAAAAGATATAACTATCTGATTAGCCGAAAAATGTATTTTTTCGTGCCTCTACGAGCCTAAGGCTGACGGGAGAGTGCGAGCGAGAAGCGAAGCAAAGCGAAGCGAGAAGCTATGAGCAAAGCAAGAAGCTATGAGCAAAGCGAGAAGATGTCAGAGTGAAAGCGAAGCGATAAACGAGCTATATTGTTAAAATTTAGTTAGTTTAGTTATTAATGTCAAAAATCAAAACAAAAACAGTGCGAGTATTGAAAATGAAAAGTAAACAAAGCACAGAATGTCAAAAATCGTACGTTCTGAACGGGTTGAAGTGATAAAGCAGGTTGGAAACTGCTCGCCCGCTTTGCTCTCGCTTTATCGCTTGAACTCGCTACTCGCTTCGCTTTCACTCTGACATATTTCTAGCGATTTCATATAAAAATACATGAAGCGATTTATCGCTCGTTCTCGCTCAATATTATCGCTTCGCTTCGCTTCTCGCTCGCACTCTGCCGTCAGCCTAAAACCAAAGTCGGTAACGTTACACAAAAAGTTGATAACGTTACACGTACGAAATTCAGAGAAATTTTGACGAAAATAAAGCAAAAAACACTCAAATTTTATTAATAAGTTTAAAAAAGCAAAAATATAGTAAACCTTATTGAGTTTTTTGGTTTTCAGCTGCTTAAATAGTCACTTTGAGTGGCTTAATAGTCATATTTCTTAAATATGTTTTGAGGTTTCAGAAGTCATTAATTTCCCGTTCAATACCTGAATTTGATGGGCAGATGAAATACCAGGAATGTCCTTCGCACCAGCAAACACAGCAACTGAGTTCAACTCATTGTTGATTTGGCGAAATTCTACATATGTGACTTCTTCGTGTGCTTCAATTCGTTTGAGACAAATACTTTTTGAATGAAACAATTCTTTATGGTACAAAGCGCTCATAAAGATTGTTAACTGACGTTGATTCTAGTGGGCACTTTGTACTTCATCCTGGGCCTCACAAACAAAGTTTTCGGCGAAATCCACTTGTATCAATGCCTCCTCGACAAATTAGATATTGGAGGGCCGTGGAAGATCGCGAAGGATGAATATTTCAGCTTGTTTGACAAAACAGTGTTTGAGAAAATGGGACGATATGGCAGCTAGATGTGCGATGAGCTCTGCTAAAACACAGCCCTCTGTAAATATACAATGAATTCATCAAAAATGGTCGGTAACGTTACCATGTTTTCAGTCATTTATTCAACTATGGTACTATTTTTGATTAATTTCAATTTGATTTCTTAAAAAACACTCTAAATACACACATAAAATGTATATAATAAAATTGGTTGAGTTGCTTAAATATGTGTAAAAAAACTTTTTATAAATTTTTGTCGGTAACGTTACTAACAAAAAGCGGTACATTGAAAGGGTGTTAAATAAGTCCACGGATAATATTTTTGTTCGAAATTTTGATATAATTCTTTGATTTCAAGTATATTAAACTGAATTTAATCAAAATTGCATCATAAAAAGTTGAATAAAATATAAATTCTTACCTTTTTCTGAGGCTCTGTTGATTTATCAATTTTCGACACACAGTAAGAACAAGTGAATGAGTTGCGAAATGTCAAATGTCAAATGTCAAATGTTTCCCGATGCTATGAAATATATTCTAACAGAATATCATAGCAATAGCGGTAAATTCAAAGAAAAAAATGTTGTTGCTTGGTTTCGTTTGACGTACCCTTGACCATATGCTTCTATATGCTCTCACTACTATATATGTCGGAACGGGCCGGATCGGACGACTATATCATATAGCAGCCATAGGAACGATCGGAAAATTTTTAGGAAAAAAATTGGGCAATTTTCAACATATTTTCATGAAATCTTAGACATGGCATGGTTTTAATTTGATCAAAATCTGACCACTATATCATATAGCTGCCATAGGAACATATATATCAATTCATTTAGTTTGTTGTCAAACATTTTTCGCTCGCAACATTTTCGTTCGCAACATTTATGTCAGTACCCGAGAAAACAAAAAAGTCTTACTTACTTACTGCAAGAGTCGGCATGCCGAAGTTAGCTTTCTTTCTTGTTTTTTATTACTTTTACAAGCTGCCGTTCTGGCATTGACTGCCTTAGACGAGAAGCTAGGTTCTGCATGGCGTGCAGCCAGTAATCCGCGCTCTCTTTTCCCGCTGCATAAGCTGATGCATCCATTAGTGCTCCGTCCCATGGCAGCAGCGCTCGACGTATCTAGATCCAGTTGTTTACTTGGAGCCAATACCACTACAATGCCTTTCCCAACATCTCCGGCCCCGGGGAGCGAGTTGCAGCGAATATGGATCCGCTCCTCTCTTGGACGGCTTCGGTAAAGCCCTCGGAAGTGCCCTTCAAAACATTTTTTTCTTTTGTTTCATCAAAGGAAGACTGAATTCAAAGAGCGTTTCCAAAAATTATTAAAAATTATTATCTATATATATAAAATGCTATGTCCTGACTGACTGACTGACTGACTGATATATCACAGCCATGGCCAAACCACATGTCTTAGAGACTTGAAGTTTCTTTTAAAAAATCAGAAAAAAAATTTCCAGATTCGTATGGGTATTTTAATTTTCTAATTCCACCTGCAACCTATTTTAAAAAATAAAAAACATAAATTTATTTAAAAAAATAATATTAATGGGATAATATTGATATTGGTCTAAGGCTTAGAGTAGGCCTTGCCTCATTTTATATTTCTCATTCGACTTCAAAGAATCTTTATTTCTCATTCAGTGCGCTGACTTCAAAGCAAAATTTAATACGAAATTTTAAGTGTGGATCTGCATCCGATCAAAGCGAGGATGCAATAGCGGGCCCTCTAGTATATGTATATTGGCAGCTGGCTGGATAAAATCCTCCATCTGAACCCTCCAAGAGGGCGCCGGCTGGGCAATGGGCACTGTATTATCCCGGACGGATAATGCACTGCTGCTTGCTCCGTCCGCGGTAATACAGTGTCTAGCTAAGGCAACGGTTCAATTCCTTCTGCTGAAAAAGCCGGAGGAAATGAATCATTTGCCATGGGTGGAGGTGCCTGGCGGTTAGGCATAAAACGCAGCCTGACGGTTAGGCATAAAACGCAAGTGGGTGGTTCCCCGGAAAACTAACCAGTTTACTCTGCAATGGACGAGAAACACGTTTCAACCCGGGCTGGGATATCAGCCCAAACGTCGGTGGAAGGCGTGACTGCTACCACCGGCGGGCACGGAGGGGAGCAATCCTCTCTGC
>VNJT01003142.1:0-11225 GCA_008042655.1 Drosophila burlai
GGGACTCAGATTGCTATGATCAAATATAAAATTAACGACAGAATGCCGGAGTTGTTGGTTCATGAGCTTGAGCTCTTTATTTTATGAGTGTCCAAAACGAACTGCTTAAAAGCTAACAAAGTAAAGCTTCATAGCGGCCTCTGCAAATGTGCAGAGCTTTTGCCGGCTATGTAGGAGGTTTCGGCCAAATGCTTCGTCAGCAATTTGGCCGGTGCTGGGGCACGAACGATCAGTCCGGTTAACTCAGTTAACTTATACTCGGGGTAAGTAGCAACTGTATATGGAAGGTGTGTGTGGTTATGTGTTGTAAAGTGTGTGTTGTTTAGTTGTGTGAATCGTGTATTGTTTAGTGTTGTGAAACGAGTGTTGTTAAGTGTTGGACAGTGTAAATATTGTACTGTAGAGTTCTATGTAATAGCTAGTATTGAGCCGTATGCATTGGTTAGTTCTGGACTTGTCCCTACATATGGTTTCGTGTCCCCGATGTAAACGCGTTTTGTTTTCCTCGTTTTCGGATTTTTAATAATTACTTTTACTGGAGATTCAAATTTTAACACTCTCCAGGGACCGTCATATTTCGGGGCTAGCTTGGCATTGAACTGATCTGCTGCTTTGGACGGATGATGTGCACCAGATCAAGTCTCCAAGTGCTGGTTTCCACTCGCTTTTACGAAGTATATAGTGGTGCTTTTGTTGTTCCGCCGCCTCCTTCATGTGTGTTGTGGCTTCTTTCCTGATCTCGTGCAGCCTTTTCCACCTTGTCCCCACATCTTCTGCCTTTAGCCCTGAGCCGGATGTTACGGTGTCGAACAGCGTATTTGGTAACCTCAGTTCTTTTCCAAATATTAGTTGTGCTGGGCTGAATTTGGTTGCTTCCGACGTACTACTGTTGTACGCCAGCATAAGCTCAGGTACATGTTCGTCCCATCTGGTTTGCTTGTCTCCTTCTAAGTGCGCGATCATCGTCTTCACTGTCCTGTTGGTCCGTTCCGTTGGGTTCTTCTGAGGTGTGTACGGTGCCGTGAACTGTTTTTTTTCCCATGGCAGTCCCTGTCTTGCGTCCTGCAAACTGAACGCCATTGTCCGAGATCAGAGTTTTCGGCGCTCCGACTCTGGATATCACCCGTTCTCTGAAGACCCTCAAAAATGCATCTGCCGTTGCACGTCGGATTGCTGCGACCTCTACCCATTTGGAAAACTTGTCCACTATAACCAACAACGTTGTATTCCCGTGCTTTGTTCGTGGTAAAGGTCCCACAAAGTCAACGCACATCGTTTCCCAGGGTGCTTCAGCGACTTTTGTCATCATTTTCCCAGCCACCTTTTGTTGTGACACCTTATATCGCTGGCAACATTCGCATTCTTTGACAAATCTTTTCACGTTTTTCCCGAGTCGTGGCCAGAATTATTGGTTCTTGACCCTTTTCAGCGTTTTAGAAATCCCCAAATAGCCAGCTTCTGCTCTGCTGTGATTCTCTGTTAGCACCTGTTGAAAATCGTCCTTCGATATGCAGTTTCCATGGCTGTAGGTCTCTCATGTCCCCGCCTAGTTTGTAGAGTCGGCCTTCAATTATCCAGAACTCCTTGTTACCTGGGTATTTCTTTATTTCCTCATATTTTTCCTTCAGCCACTCCTCCGTCCTTCCTATGGACTTTAGTTCGATCCTCGGCGCTCTTGATAACGCGTCCGCCACGGCGTTTAACTTCCCCTTCCTGTATCGGACTTCAAATTGGAATGGTTGGAGCCCTAATGCCCACCATAAATTGGTAGCCCTCCAAGTACATCTTGTACTTATTGATGCCCCAGTATATAGCCAAGCATTCTTTTTCTGTTGCTCTATAGTTGCGTTCCACACTGCTCAATCTTTTGCTGGCGTAAAAGATCTCGTGTTTCCCTCTCCTTCCTCTCCTGTCCTCTCCTTCCTCTTCTGCCTGCGCCTATCCCCAAATCACTGGCGTCCGTCTGTAGTTTCAACTGCCGAGTGAAGTCGGGACACGACAATACTGGTGCTTTTGTTAGACTCTCTTTCAGGTTATCGAATGCCTTTTGGTGTCGTTCGTCCCATTCGAATTTTATTCCTTTCTATATTAGATCCTGTAGGGCGGGAGCCTGTTCCGTAAACTTGGATATGAATCGCCGGTACCACGATGCCATTCCTAGAAAACTGTGTACTTCCTTTGTTGTCTTTGGAGAGGACAGTTCTTGGATTGCTGCGACCTTCTCCGGGTCTGTTCTGATCCCACGGTCGCTCACTACGTGTCCTAACTACTTAAGCTCTTTCTGGAAAAAGTGACACTTCTCCGGGTTTACCCTCAAGTTTGCTTTCTGTAACCTTCTGAACACCTCTTGTAGATTCTCCAGGTGTTCTCTTTTGCTGCGGCCAACGACCACAATATCATCTAGGTACGCGAATGTGAGCGGCTTCATTTCTGTACCTAATATTGTGTCCAATGCCCTTTGGAAAGTTGCTGGTGCCGTTGTCACACCGAATGAAATTACTTTCCATTGGTTTCCCTTCCTGGTACCGTATATGCGGTGTATTGCTGACTGTCCCTTTCCATGGGAATCTGCCAGTACCCTGACTTCAAGTCGATCGTACTTATGAAACGTCCCTCTCTTAATTGGTCCAAAATAAAATCCATCCTTGGTACCGGATACGCGTCCTTTTCGGTCTTCTCATTTAATAGTCGATAATCTATACACCTCCTCCATTCCTTTTTTTTGTCTTTATTAATACCACTGGCTCGCTATACGGGCTTCCTGATGGTTCTATCAGTCCCATCGCTAACAACTCGTCAACCTGTTCATTTATGATTGCTTGTTGTTTTGGGTTACGTGGGTAATATCGCTGTTTTATAGGCCTATCATCTTTAAGGTAGATCTTATGTTTTGCTATGTTACTAACTCCGTTCATACCTTCTAATACATGCCTTTCCGTGTCCACCACGTCTTCCCCCGACGGTTCTCCCTAATCGCCACCAGTTCTCCGATCTGCTGGAATATCCCCGCTTTCTTCGTCGTCCGCGGCTGTTATCTCCAATTCTAGAGTTCCGCACCGGAGGCTGTGTGCTCCTGCCAGGAAGTCCATTCCTAGTGGAATTCCACCTGCAACCTGTTTTAGTATTAAGAAAGTCATCTGGAACGATCTTCCTCCAAATATGATTTCTGCCGTGAATTTCCCAACGGTCCTTTGTCTTGAGCCGTTAGCGAGTGTTATTTCTGACCGGGTTCCATTCCATCTGCTTTGTGCTTTGAGGTCCTGGTATTTGCTCATGCTTATTGCGCTTCGCGATGCTCCCGTGTCCACTTCTCCTTTCGCTGTCCTGGTCCCCGCCCTTATCCGGGCTATTATTTAGTACCCATCGCAGCTTAGCTGATTCTCTGGTGCTGGTTCTAGTCTTTCCGCCTGAGCCGCCAGCTTCATCTGCTCAGGCCTCTGGCGTTTCCCGGCCCTGCCCTGCAACATTCCGTTGTCCTCACACCGTTTCGTCCGCATACCCAGCAAAATACCCTTGGTGGGTTACCACAGTTGCGGGCTGCACGATCCGTACTGCCACATCGCAGCTGTTGCTGTACCGGTTGGTAAACTTGCGCCTGGCTCTCGGTTGATTAAATATCATTCACCTCTTCCGCCAGTTTGAGGAACTCCGTTAGTGTTTTTAACCCTGACCGCCGAGTATATAGTTTCACATTTCACCTGACATTTCTATATATGCGGTCGAGTTTCTCCTCTTCAGTGAGTCTGGTGAATTGCACTAGTTTTCTCAAGCGCCTTGCGTATTCCCTCACTTGTTCGGTTTCTCGTTGTCTTAGCTGTGCGATCTGCGTTTCCAGTTTTTCCTCGTACCTTGGTGGCAGGAAGTATTCAAGGAGCTCCGTTGTAAGTTTCTGCCAGGTGTCTATCTTGCTTGGTGTTGTATTCCACTAGTCGATCGCAGCTTCTTCTAGAATAAACGGCATTGTTTGCACGAGCACATCTTCTTGAATTCCGTATCCGGTCTTTTTCCGTATCCATCTCTACCTTTTGTGTTTCAGACAAAAGTCGTCTTAACTCCTCGTTCGATCCTCGTATCCCGTAAGTTCGTCGCTACGTATGCCCAGATCGACATTCCTTTATCGGAGTCGGATTTCATGCAACCACTTCACCTGTCTCGGGCGCCACTGTGACGATTTGTCGATGCTCGGGTGGCTCAAGGATGGCCAGGATGCGTCTCAGACATTTTTTTTTTTTGCAGGTGTGGTTGCTGAAAGAAAGAGCCGACCCGATCCCAGGATAGAACGCACAGGGTATACTCGAACGGATCAATTTAGCTTTATTGGTCTGAGAATGGACAATGAGTCAAACGAGAGAGACGGAGACACTAAGCGCTCGACTACCCGTGCCGCGGGTGGGCCCGAACTGGAGTGTGGGGTACTGCGGAAAGGGATCCGGGGTCCGTGCTGGCCGGTGTGGATCACAACATCGGGTGGGCCGGGACTGCTCCTAGTGGCGGCAGGGGCCTCGTGTCGTTGGCTTCGGGAGTTTCGGGCGGAATGTTGGCCTCCCTCGGTCGACCTATGGGTGAGAATAATCCAGAGGCCCTAAGGTCTTCCAATTATGGAGAGGGTTTGAGAGGCCCTGAGGTCTTCCAATTATGGAGAAAACTTGGAGAAGCCCTAAGGTCTTCCAATTATGGAGAAAAGTTTGAGAGGCCCTAAGGTCCTCCAAATATGGAGAAAACTTTGAGAGGCCCTCAGGTCTTCCAATTATGGAGAAAAGTTTGAAAGGCCCTGAGGTCTTCCAACGATGAAAAATGGTTTGAGAGGCTTTGAGGTCTGCAAATATGAAAAGACGTTTGAGAGGCCCTAAGGTCTTCCAATTATGGAGAGGGTTTGAGAGGCCCTGAGGTCTTCCAATTATGGAGAAAAGTTTGAGAGGCCCGGAGGTCTTCCAAATACGTATAGAAAAGGAAGAAAGAGATAATATAGTTAAATCCTTCTTTGTATTTCCAAGTTCACCTCCTTCCTGCTGCTCCCTGAGGATTCCTTCTTGATCCGCGTTGCTGCTGCTGGACTTGTTTCGCCGATCGCCGGCGGAGACTGATGCTTACGAAGCGGTGGCCCGCTTTATATAGCGCTCCGGCGTGGCGTAGTGTTCCCGCTTATCTTTCTTTATTTTCGCCGCATGAGTGTGCCCACCACTCGGTGGGCCAATGTGCCCCTTCTCCTTGGCCCTGGAGCGCGCGCTGTTATTATTTGAATTTGAGCTTTTATTTAATTATTCTTATCGACTTCAGTATATTTCTCTTATTCTAATTTGTTNAGGTCTTCCAACGATGAAAAATGGTTTGAGAGGCTTTGAGGTCTGCAAATATGAAAAGACGTTTGAGAGGCCCTAAGGTCTTCCAATTATGGAGAGGGTTTGAGAGGCCCTGAGGTCTTCCAATTATGGAGAAAAGTTTGAGAGGCCCGGAGGTCTTCCAAATACGTATAGAAAAGGAAGAAAGAGATAATATAGTTAAATCCTTCTTTGTATTTCCAAGTTCACCTCCTTCCTGCTGCTCCCTGAGGATTCCTTCTTGATCCGCGTTGCTGCTGCTGGACTTGTTTCGCCGATCGCCGGCGGAGACTGATGCTTACGAAGCGGTGGCCCGCTTTATATAGCGCTCCGGCGTGGCGTAGTGTTCCCGCTTATCTTTCTTTATTTTCGCCGCATGAGTGTGCCCACCACTCGGTGGGCCAATGTGCCCCTTCTCCTTGGCCCTGGAGCGCGCGCTGTTATTATTTGAATTTGAGCTTTTATTTAATTATTCTTATCGACTTCAGTATATTTCTCTTATTCTAATTTGTTCTTATATGTTATTGTGCGCATTAACCATCACAGCCGCTTAAATTGCTCGCTCAATATTTTTGTAGTTAGAAATAATGTCTGGAAATACATTTTTGATAATTTCGTTTTTCGATGAGACAAAATTACAGAAATTATTTGGGAATGCAGTTTCTTCACATAGCGCCATAGATTCGAAGATTTAATAGTAGATCTTGGAATTATTAGCAGTGCTTTTTCGGAAATCGCCAGACTGTAAAATCATTCCTACTCCAAAACATCTCGAGACATTTCGTAAATCTTTCAATGTCCGGTTAAGTACTTCTAATGCACGTTTACGCGCCATTGTACATTCGTCCCAGGTGATGATTTTCGATGCGGATAAAATGTTGTCCATTGCTGTTTTTCATAATAGTACGCGTTGGTTCTTCAATAGTTTGAAGATTTAACGTAAATTTTAATTCTGAATGAGGCATACGGCATCCTTCTAACAATATTCCTGCTATTCCAGAAGAAGCTCGAAGATTTTCACGAAATCGAGACATTCTAACGCGGTGCTGTTCATGTGCATTTTCTTGTTCTTCTGGAGTCATTTCATTAGCAACGTTTCGAATCCTTCTTGCATTTCTGCTTTGTCGGGAAAGACTCGGTCTCTTTGTCGCGAAATTGTTACTAAAACTTCTCTTCAATTTACCTTAAAATGTTCTTTAATTTATTACCATTCATTCAGTGACGATGTTACTTACCTGTTCGAGATGCGAGTTTTGTTGTTCAAATTCTGAAGAGTAAATATATTTTAGGAACTTTACTGATTTAAAGAATTGAACTTATAAATTCTCGTAAAATTCAAACAAAAGACTACTTTACAATAGGATGAATGACATTTTCTCGCCTACTATTGTATGAAAATAACAAAATTTTTATTCTCTTTATGGACTGCGGTCGAACCGGACGATACAAATCGGCAAAGCCATTTTTAAGTTATAAGAATTACATTATTCCGTCTCTCTTGATTTCATTTTAAACAGCTTAGTGGAATAATGGTTAGTTTACGGATATTAAAAAAAACAACAAAATTAGCTATATTTGTTTTTAAAATAATCATTTATATTTCTTTACTTACATTGAAAATGGCTTTCCTTATTTTCTAGCACTTGCTCTCTGTGACTGGTCAAAATTACAACAAAAGCGAAGAAATTTAGCCCGACGTCACTGTTCCCCCCGAGAAGCAACATCATACTTTATAAAAATGTCGACGGTTGGATGTATTGAAGTCAATCATTTAATGAACCATCTAAGCAAAATTATATTAGGAAAACCCTGCGATATAAAACCATTAATTCTTAAAGCAAGTGCCAATATGTTTTGTAAATATATGTGTTCAGTTCGATTTGATTACGATGATAAGGATTTCCAGAAAATTACTGGCTACTTTGATGATATTTTTTGGGAAATTAACCAAGGGTATTCTTTAGATTTTTTACCTTGGCTCTTGCCATTTTATAGTAAACATATTAGGAATATTGAGCACTGGTCAACTACAATAAGAACATTTATTTTAGAAAGAATTATTAATCAAAGAGAAATAAATATAAATGTTGAAGGGCCTGACCAAGACTTCACGGATGCCTTGCTAAAGAGTATTAGAGAAGACAACCATGTAACGCGTAATACAATTATTTTTATGCTAGAAGATTTCATTGGGGGTCACTCAGCTGTTGGAAATTTGGTTATGTTAACACTCGCCTATATTGCTAAAAACCCAAAAATTGGCAATAAAATTAAGCTCGAGATAGATACGATTTCAAATAACGGAGCGAGACATATTTGTCTTTATGATATGAATTCAATGCCTTATACAATGGCTACTATTTTAGAAGTATTACGCTATTCGTCGTCTCCTATTGTTCCTCATGTGGCAATGGAAGACGCAGTAATTGCAGGATATGGCGTTACCAAAGGTACTATAATTTTTATAAATAATTATGTTTTAAATAAAAGCGAAAATAACTGGAATCATCCTGAACAATTTCAGCCTGAACGTTTTTTAGAAAAAATTTATAAACGTCCCTTAAATAAGACTGAAAACGTCTATAAAAACATGCGAAATTCGGAGAGGTCTGACTCAGGTATAGAATTTGAAAGAGAAAACCCCAAAATCAAAAATTGTGTCGAAAAAATTCCGAACCTACAAAAAATTGATTTGAATTATTTTGATAGATATGCTTATCAATTAAAAAAAAATATACCAAATTTTTTACCTTTTAGTATAGGTAAGCGCACTTGTATTGGACAAAATCTTGTTAAAGGATTTGGTTTTATTTTGCTGGCCAACATTATTCAAAATTATGATGTTAACAGTAGAGACTTATCAAAAATTCAAATAAATAAAGCCAGTGTGGCTTTACCAAAAAAATGTTTTGAACTAGTCTTGATACCAAGACCAGAAATAACTTAACTTATGTTCACACATATACGTTTTTTTATAGTTAGTTTATGTGTTTGGTAAAATGTGTATACCTTATGATAAATTTAAATAACGTAATATACAAAATATTTTTAAGAAGACTGATTAAAATAATATGCTGTTAAATACTTAAGCAATAATTTGTATAACACATATCAAAACCAATAAAATTTTTTAATGAAGTGCATGTTTCTTTTAGCTATGCCTTATTAAATCGGAAATACATTTTAGGTTAGGTTAGGTTACGTCGGTAGGCCCTCAAGGGGCCACGCATAGGCCAATATGGCCCTTAGCTGTCCGAAAGTTTTTGAGTGGACCTAGAGAGTATTCACGCGGTTTTCAAAATCTTTAAGGATCGAAGTGTTTTTTGCGAAGGCATGTAGTTCGCCTGGCTTCTTCCTGGAGGCATCTTCTAGCGATGCCAGAACCGAAGCGCCCAGGTATTTTATTCTTGCCCTTGCTAGGGTCGGAAATTTGCAAATGAGATGCTCCAAGGTTTCAGTTGCCTCGGATTCATGACTGCATGTGCAGCAGCTAGGCAGTGACCTGTGAGAATTCCCACTAGCAGTCTGCAATCTTTCCTTGGAAGATGCAGCACGTAGTGACTGAGTTTTGCGTGGCGCTCTTTGCACATGATCTTTGATGTTTTGCAGGTTGTGGAATTTCTCCTCCACCTGCTGTTAGCTCGTGTGTCGGCCCGGCTCTCTAGCTCTCTTTGGAGCGTTCTAAGGGAGACAGGAACGTTTACTATTCTTTCAATCGGCAGTCCTACGCTTTCCTTTGCAAGTTCGTCGGCCGTCTCGTTGCCATCTTACACTTAAACTTATGACTACAAATATGTTTCAGACGGCAAATCAGTGCATAATGTATATTGAATGTAAGAAAAAGAGGAATGTAAACACATCTAACAGTTGATAAAAATTTGAGAATTATATTTTTTCAACAAATAAGACGTCCAAAACCTAGAGTATTAGAAAGATACCAGCACCAGATTACGAAGGTTATAAAGTTGTTTCATGCAGGTTGGCAGGTAGTAGTGGTGAGGCCCCCTTCTGAAGCCTCCAATTAGAGCTGGGATCCTTTATTATCCATACCCTCTGTTGTATTGTTGTGGTCGTAGTTGCACTTTAGTACCATCCTGAGTCGCCCAGAAAGCCTAGGATTGCTGAGACCTTCAGCTTTCCTTTGCATTCTAGCGACGTCAACTGGTAGGCACCAAAGTGACGATTTATGATGCGATTTAGGGCCGGACAAAAACAGTGCAGGTGCTTGGCGTCTCTTGTTCCGTAATTTCTTTGCAGCTAGCGTTGTGTGGCATTCCATCTTCGTTCCGATGGCCCAATGACCTGTTGCGACTGCTGTAAATCATCTGATATGTTTCATGCAATACTAATAACATTTTGTTACTTATTCCTGCATTCTTTCTTGTTGAGTAGGCCGTCTAAAAACTGAACTGATGAGAATCTCGTTTTCCACCGTGGGGCAATGTTCGTACGCATGACTGGATGGAAGTTAACAAAGAATTTATAGCACAAATATTATCTGCTTGCGTCCTACGAAGCTTGTTGGCAGTCCAGCCATACAGAATTAGTTTGAGGTTCTTGGCCTAAAAGATGGCTGCTCCACTGACTCGTCTGACTCATTGCTAATGGGTCAGATTAAGGAAACAAATTAAGCTTTAGAGGCGATGAAGAGGCCAGCTTTAATATAATGAAGTTAGTTATAATTGAATATCGTAGTACATTTGGTGTCCTAGTCTGGGGAGGGGAAAAATAAATCTTCAAACCAAAACTTCCGCTGCGAGCTGACGTGTTTTCGCGAGCTCCGGGGCAAAAAACAAAAAAGTGGATGAACTAGAGACAATAACAAGTATATAGTACTTGTTTATGTGAGGGGCCGCTGTGCCGCCTCTGCTCGCAGAGCGTTCGCTTTTATCTACGTTCGCCCCTCTTACCTACACTTAAGCTTTCGCTCTCCCCCGGGCTTGCGCGCTCCCAACTTCGCGGTCGGCCGCCGCCGATCTTCCGAGCTCGCTTTAACGAAGCAGAGCGGGCTGGAGCGCGGCTTTAGTTTTAAGCATGGAAACCAGTTCTATGTATGCCCTCGAATAAAGCTGATGCTTGTGAATTTACCCACGACGCCCCCGCTTCTTATTCCGCTTCGCCCTAACCTGGGTGGGTTTTTTCGTGTCCCATTGCGCCAGAGGGAATTTTCCAGCAGCTTGCCACTATCTTCGGAGGACACCAGGCCCCCCTACAATCATTTGGTCCTTCGAGCCGGATCAGGATATTCTTCCCTTCTGCCAGCAGTTCCCGGCCATTTGTTCCGCCAAGATAAGTACGAGACTTCTTGTGTTTCTCACTGCCGGTCTTTAGCAGAGCTCCGAACATTCAATTTCGGTCGCTCTGCTGTAAGACTATTTTCCGTGTCATTTCCATATCCGTGAATTTCCGACGCAACGGCAGTTGAGAAATTAATTTCTTCTCATCGATCGACATTTTTTTCCAATTCGTCCCCGCTTTGCTTCTGTTCGCGCCGCCATATTCCTCGCCGTCCTCTTTCCGTACATTAAAGTGCAAACGGTCGCGGCATACATATGTACATACATATGTACATATTCTAATTTGTCGGCGCAACTTTAACTCCGCAAATTCGTAAAGTAAAAAGTGAAATTGTGTGGTGAAAAAAAAGGCATAATTAATATCGGTCAACTGGTGTGCACTGAGTTCGGGAATTTCCGTGTTCGCCGGACGGTCCGCCGTGGTTGCGATATTATTATATTTTTCTTCGTCATTCTGGGGCGTGCCAGTTTTTTTCGCCACATAATTTTTCTGTCCTTTTACACATTCAATACGTTCAAATACAGTCCACTTCTCGACGCTTCACTGTGCCCTTCAATATACATACACACATATATACATACATGCATGCCCATATATTCCACACATACG
>VNJT01003149.1:0-10034 GCA_008042655.1 Drosophila burlai
GCCACCCTTGGACTCCAGGTGCCGGATGACCCGCCAGGTCTCGGTGAGAAGGCCCCTGTTCTGCTCATTGAGCAGCCCAAGGGACTTCTCCATCGTCTCCCCTGCGGTGCGTGGCAGGTAAACCGTGACGATGTTCATCGCCGGCACGTCATCCTGCAGGCAGGTGCGGAGCTGCACACCCACCTTGGTGCTGATGCTGGGGACCGTCAGCTCCAGCCACTTCTTGGCATCGCACTCCATGCAGTCCACCGGTAGTAGACCATCACGGAACTGGATGCCGTTAAAGTTTAGAGCCGCGGTCCAGCCCTTCCTCATCTCTTCGACGAGGGCCTGCTCCACCGCTGACAACTCCTCCTTTGTCATCAGCCTCTTCGGGTAGTCCCGCGCCAGTATGGCCAAGTTCGTGCCCTTGGCGACACTGGCATACGAGGCTGCCCTTGGACGCTTCGCGCTTAGCGAGGTTCTCGAGCCCTCCAGCGCTGCGGTGTTCTTCGTCCACGTCTTCTTGGACATGTTCTTGGGGAGTTCGGGCGGCGACGTATGGTGAAGCTGCCTCTTCCTCCCCGCAACGGCCTGGCCGCCAGCTCTCTCTATCGGGGACACGCTCGTCCCCGCAGCTCTATACACTGGAGCCACGTTCGGCGCACGGTGCTCCAGCGCTCTCTTATGGGCCTCCTCCGGCTTGAAGCTTCGCTCGAGGTACCGGAAGTACCACTTGCGGCCGGCTCCGATAAGGCCTTGCCTCAGAGGATCTCCGGCTCCCCCAGGCTGACTTGCCGCTGGGACAAGCTGCTTCCTGGGTTTTGGCCTCGACCTTGCGGAAGAGGGTGTTGCGGCGTCCCTCCTGCTGGCGTCGCCGGCCTGCAGGACAGCCGCCGGAACGGGTAGCTCTTCTATCAAACTTCTGTCCTCTTGGCTTAGTTCTTGGACCATTATTGTTCTCGTTGACCTTCCCAGTGTTCTCGTTGTTGTCCCGGCCAGGACCAGTGCCGCCTGGTCAGACACTGTTCCGCGTCTGTACGAGGGCTTCGCCATGGCGTGCGCCCCGACCGGGGCAGCGTACAGAAGGGTTGCTCTCGTCACGCTCGTTAGGAGTAGTCTACTTCCTTGTTTAGGGCCTCTGCGGTTCAGCATGATCCGAGTAGCTCGCCCGAGTAGCAGCCTTAAGTGCTCTGGACGCAGTCTCTCCGCGCGTCGGCCATCGACTGATTCCACCAAAACACCGGCTCGCGGTGGCGGCTGTGGGGACTCCTGACTTGCATGCAGCTACTACAGACCGCCTCGAGCTGCCGCATGGCATCTTCAGCCATCTGCTCAGCGGAGCCAGTGGCATCCAGTATCTCCATGCCCTCCGAGAACAACTCTACATCCAGTGTGTCGGCCTTGTAACTCCTCACCGGTCTCGAGGGGGACCGTGGAGCAGGCTTCATGTGGGGGGCCAGGTTGGTGAATATGGCGGCATGGTCGCTGGCTGTGTATATCCCACTGAGCTCCCATACGCACTGGGAAGCTTTGGAGCCGCGCACAAACGTGAGGTCGACCACTGAACCAGCACCGACCCGGGAGAACGTGTGTTGCCCCCCCGAGTTGAGGAGCGCAACATCGAGCATGGCAAAGGCCTCCAACAGAGACCTGCCTCTGGCGTTGGTGTAGGTACTGCCCCAATCCACGGCCAAGGCATTGAAGTCGCCCTCGATCATAACCGGGTGACGACCCCTGGTATCGGTGGCCAGTCCGTCCCACCTGACGCAGAACTCTGCCAGCGATAGGCTCGGAGCGAGGTAGACACTGTAGACCCACCTGTGGCCTACTTTCGCTCTGACGAACCCACTCGAATCGAGTACATGGGAGAGGCGGGTAGCTCCTAGGCCGCACGTCCAGAGGGCGGCTTTGCCCAAGCTGTCGGCCGCCCAGTTAGGGCTCGTCCCGACCTTGTAAGGCTCGCTGAGCACAGCGAGATCAGCGCCGCACTCCCTCGATGACTGCGACAGCAGGTCTTGTGCTGCCGCACAGTAGTTCAGGTTTAGTTGAACCACCTTCATGCCCTTGATACGAAAGCCGCTCCGGCGGACGCCATCAGTGAACAGCTGCGGCTGCTAGCCTGGTGGTTGACGTCCTTCAACTTCGTACTGGCGCACCTGAAGCAACTCACTGGGTTAGTGCACGTTGCAATTTTGTGCCCTTCTTGCCCACACTTAAAACAGGACTTACTTTTGTCCACCGGACTCTTGCACCTGCTGGCGATGTGGCCCACCTCCAAGCATTTAAAACACTTCGGGCGGGAATCCACCTCCTTGATCGGGCACTTGCACCACCCGATCTTCACCTTGCCCAGCGCCGTGAGCAGGTTCGTCAAGTTAGTCAGCACTGTCGCGCACCGCACGTCGCACCGTCGCGATCTGAGTCTTGAAGCGACCGGCTCTGAAGTTCCTGACTGCCACCGAATTGATCGGTAGTACTGCCTGCTCGGAGAGCGCTTCAGCGAGTTCCCCGCCGGAGGCTAGCTCATCCAGGTCTCGCATGACGAATAGAGACTGGGGCGTGGCTGCTCGGATGGATATCCTGTCCCCCAGCACACTGCCGATGTCCTCTATAAGCTTCTTGGCGTCATGGTCTACGCCAGTTAGCTCCAGCAGAAGGTCCCCTTTGGCCGACCTTCTGGTCGTGGAGACCATCTCGGCAATCGCCTTCATCCTGGCGTCCTGGGAGCGAGTCACCGGGCACAGAATCTCGCCGTAAGAAGACTCCGGAGAAGGGCTGAGGATCAGTGCGTCTCGTCTCGTACGCTGACGTCGTGTTGGGCGCTTACTCCGTTCGGGGCCCGCCCGGTTGACCCCTCTTGCGGTTGTAACAGTGAACTTGAACGTATGTATAAGTGTATGGGCCAAAATCAACGGTCTGGGTATAAATCAAAATGTCTATCTAATCTTCGCCCACTCAAGATTGACGATACTCCTTTGGACTACGTAGAAAATGAGTTAGATCAAGGATTTACTTTTAATAGAACTCTGACGTAGAATGATCACATTTCAAGGGCAGTTGGTAAAACGTATGGAATATTAAGAACACTCTCCATAACCAAACGTTTTCTGCCAACCAACATACGGCTATTAATAGCAAAAACAAGCATCATTCCTGCTCTTTCTATGGCCTGGAAGTCTTTGCATTCTGCGATGCCAATAGCCAAAACAAAATCAAAGTTGTTTTTAACACTATTGCGAGATATATATTCAACCTACACAGAGCAGAGCATGTATCTGGATTCGCCAATCAAATATTTGATATTGAGCTGAAAAAAAGGGATACAAATTCGGATCTTAATCTATCTTTATAAAATAATATATAGCAAGGAACCATCACATCTTAGTCTATCTGACATCAAGAAAAACTAACAACATTATGTGCATTAGGCCCAGATCTCTAACAGCAGAGAGACAATTCTTTATAAACTCTATTCGATCTTGGAACCAGTTACCGGTCAACCTCAAATGTATTAGCAGTGAGGCGCAGTTCATACTTAGAATAAACACACACTTCAAAAATTTAAATTCCTAATTAAAGCGACTTAGGGCTTAGGGTTTAGTTTTAAGTAGTTTTAGTTAAACAACAAATAAAAGTTTGTAAACTCGTGGTGACTTGCGCAATAATTTATAAGTCCCAGACTTGTAGCGTTAGGAATTATATATAATATTTATAATAAATAATAAAAAAAATAATTTCTACCCTCCCATCTGCGGTGGGTATGTCGCGGTTTTGGCGCTGTAGCAGCATCTGCGCCCAGTCCCCTTGGATCGAGATGGGGAAGAGTATCTTCGCCTTCGGTTTGGATGGGATTCGCTCCCTGTCCACCACCTCCAGCTTGGCCCCCTCCCACAACGCCTCCATCTGGCTGAGCGTTTGCGTCAGCCACTTCCGAGTCGGGTCGTCCATGCACTTCAGGATTTTGACCCCATTAAGCCACCCTGCACCATAAAATGTAGACGTGGAACACCAGGAGTCATCCTCTATCCTTACAAACTGCGCTTCGACGAGCCGCTTGTGCACCGTCTTCCACTGTGCGTCGAACGTTTTTCCGTTTTCGTCGCTTCGATCAATGAGTGCCACGATCAAATGTCTTTTGGACACCTCACTGACCTTTCATCATTCTTTCCGTCTTCCTAGCCTTGGGTGGAGGGCCTGCTTGCTTGGGCCAGAGTTGCCGCTTACCCGGCGCTTCGGCCTTCGTTACGCTCTCATCTGATCATTGCCTTTTGCTGGCAAGCACCTCCTCCACTTTATTGGCTAATACGACCGTTGACGACATGTGCAGAAGTTTAGCGTAGTGCAACCTGCCTTCTTCAATATTCTGTACGGCTCTGGCTATGTTTGCCTCTTCCTCTTGAGAGAGGTCAGCTTTGTCCTGAAGCCGGCTTTGAGCCTGGATGGCAGTCTGCGCTGATCTTCGTCCCCTCGCCTGGCCGTTTTAGCCCGTCCCTGCGCGGGGAGCTGGTGCCTGGTTTCGACGAGCGGACAAGGCTCTCCTACTCCTCGGATATGAGCTGCACGCTTTTCAGGACTGTGTCTATATCGATGGCGGCACCTGAGCGCCATAATTACCTGCTTTCGTCATCCTAGAGGTGCGACTGCTGGCGACACGCAGAAAGGATTGTTCGCCTTCGTGCCCGCCGGTGGTAGCAGTCACGCTTCCCACAGACGTTTGGGTTGACATCCCAACAACTAGTGAGTTTTCCGGGGAACCACCCAAATTTCATTTTATTCCTGCCGCCAGGCACCTTCAACCTTGGCAAATGTTTTATTTCCTCCGGCTTTGTAGGGCCTGTTGAAGCGTTTCTGAAGGTTGATATACTTCACTGGCGTCATCTAGTGGATGTAAGCGCTGCGCAGAGCTTTAGGTGAGGTGCAGATTGAATTTTAAGTGAATTTTAAGGGGGGCCATATGACAGGTTTCGGATGCGACCCGAAGGGCGGTATGAAAGGTAGAAAGGGTTATCTTTCTTTTTGGGGCGTCTCCAACTTCAATATTAATCTTGGAAGTCAGCAGAAACGAAAAGTTAAGAAAACGCGAGTGAAATAAATTCTGGTATCATAACTACTGCGCGTTGCCACTGCCAAGGTATGAAATTTTATCAGTCCCCAGTGTAAATTGATTTACAAAAGAAAAAGTGGTGAAAATCAGAAATTAAAGGACACAAATTTTCCTCTAAGCTTGGCGCTTTATAAAATACCAATTTTTGTATACAAGTGCTAGCAACGAAAATCGCCGATCAAGAAGCGGTCAAGCTGACAGAAAAAAATTGGAAAGGGGCTCGCTTTTCGACCCCAACTTTTTTCCCGTGAAATTAACTTTTTTTTAATATAAATGGTTTTGTATTTATTTAAAAAGTATTTGGTAAAAATCGCCCATCGGTTTGGGCGCTACAGGAAGTTGCTGGGCAACCTTGGGCCAACTGGTATATAAAATAACCAAACATTTTATTTTGAAAGCTGACAATTTTTTCTATATCATTTTCAAAATTAGGTGTGGTATGACAAAAAACAGTTTTTGTTGTTGATACAGCAGATATGGACTTTGCACTTAAGGGAATTGGATATTGCTGTTCCTGTTCACTGTACACATTCTGCAACCTCCTTTTACCTGAGACATTTGATGATGATGAGAGTTTGATGGATTCGGATGGACCTTTCAGCAGTCGATGAACGTCCTCTCTTTCATTCGAATCTAGCTATGCATTTCTAACCGATGTACCCAGGCAACAATAAAAGATCCTTATGTACCACTTCTTTGAACAGTGGTTAGCCTTATAAAGTTCCATTAGCATGTCGGCCAAATCAACTCATCCCATACCATTGTTGTTAGAAGCAAAAATCGCAGGTCTTGAAAGTTTCGAGTTGATAGGTAGGTATCAGTGGTGAGGCCCATGTCTAGAGCCTTCAATTAGAGCTGAGCTCCGTTTTGATCCACTCCCTCTGTTCTTCTGTTGTGGTTGAAGTCTCCAACTGGTAGGCACCAAAGCACGTTGTATGACAGTCCCATCTTCATTGCGTGCGTTCCGATTGTCAAACCAGTACAACAAAATACCAATGTAACGTTTGATATCAAGTCTAGTAAATTTTTGTACGTCAATTCCGTGTTCTTGCAGCCCATACAATTCAGTTTGCATAGTCAACAAATCAATTACTCGGCTATCAAAAAAGGTTCAAAAATATGCCATGCATTGTCTTCTTCACAAAGACTTTCTGGAGAAATATGCTTTTTCAAAGCACAAATCTGAACCGTCAAAAGATTCCATCTCGCGTTTATCAATGATCATATATTCAAGAAGGCCAATCTCTATGCATTCTTTTGTTTCTTATTTCCTATCCAAATTGTTCTGTGACACTGTTGATATGTCTTCCATTCCATTTAAAGTTAACAATCTTTTCAAAGTCTTCATTTGTCAATCCTTTCCTCACCGGTCTCATATCTAAGTACAAATATATTTATTACCACAATGGACCAAGGTTGTCCACAAGCAACATTAGAACTTTGAAAATTACTCACCTGATTATTAGTTAAGACACGTGAAATCAACCTCTAGCACAGTTAAGAATAAATTTAGCTTAATTTCATTTTTTTTTTTTAAGTAAATAAAAAATTTTAATGTTTCTTTCGAATTACACAACAAGATTTTTGGCGAGGCACAGCCATTCCGTTTGAAATAACTTTGTCAAAAGTGCATAATGCTTGATTAACTTTCATGAATACGCACAAAAGTAATAACTATATATGAGCCGTCCAAAACAAAGACAACGCTTACAGTTAATCGCTAAGCAGCCGAAATGGCCCAGAAGCAACGCTGGGGTCGAAAGGGCGAGCTTCAGTTTTTGAGCGCTAGGCTAAAGCAGCTAGCGGGATTAATCTGGAAGAATGCCGAATGCCGGGTCCCTCTTGGAAGAGGCGTGAAGACCGCATAAAACAGCTTTTAGAAGTGGGAAAAAAAAGCTTGAGGTTATGGGAAAAATGGCGGAGGACTCTGCCGCGTTCCAAAAACGACTAATAGAAATTTTAGAAGAGCGGAGGAACAGTAATTAATTACAAGACAATTTTAAAATTAATACACATTCGTGATATTTATAATAATTATTTATTTTGAGTGTTCGCAAGAAAATGTACGCCCAAAACGTGCCTAATGCGTTCAACACTCTCATTTGTATTTCCGATAAATTATTCATCATTAGGTTGTTCCCTATGCTCACTGACAGTATTTAATTACCGAGCAGTTATGACCTATTCAAAAATTATGCAGGATGCAGCAGCAGGCAATTATTGTAGTGGTGTTATTAATGTGGTTGCCCAACCTCTTTCCAATTCTTCGAAATCTTGACTTTAGGTGTCCAAAGGCATTTTCAACCAGTCGCCTGCGGCTAGCTGGTAATTCAACACCCTTTGCTCTGGAGTTGCTTCTAGAGCAAAGGGATATGGCTGCATCACTATGTTTGAAATTCTAAACCACCACCACCATTAACATCATGTGATCCACCGCCTCCACTTCCACCGCATCCATCTCTACCTCCAAAAACAATAACATCCTCACTTCGGGGGTGACACAAGAGGATTTTGAAATCCTACTTGAGGAAATCGAGTTAGATCCTCTTATGCTCGCATTTAGCTCAAGCAGAGCTTTGACTAGGCAACAACAATAGGTGCGCATCATTGCGAAATATTGGTGATTTGTTTAAAAAAAAATGGCATGAAAGTCGAAAAAACACGGAAAAAAGTGCGAGTTGCATATTTTGAACAAAAATTTTATCTTTCTCATTCGAAACAAACAATAAGTTATTTTTTTCCTGTAAGCTAAGCTATAAAAAACTCCAAGAGTTTTTCAAATTGGTCAACAACTTTTTGAGCAGGAATTTTTCAAAGTGAAAAAGAGCCGAAAAACGTTTTTTTGACCATAACTCCAGATTTTGAGGGTGTTAAAAGAATTTCAAACAAGGTTTTGTGTTATATTCGACCTGCTTAACGATCTCTACTAGGTCACTTCAAAAGTGCTTTTTTTTTTTTAAAATTTGATACACTGTGTAATGTAAAAATAAATAAACAATAAATAAAAATATTAATAAATAAATTTTAATCTTTTTTATTTGGGAATGGGAACTTGGGGAAATTTCATTTCAGCAATTTTCTTTCCGATTATTTAAAAACAGATAGATAAAATAAATAAATAATAAATAAAAATATTAATCATTAAATGTTAATCTTTTTCATTTGGGAATGGGAACTTGTGGAAATTTGCTTTCAGCAATTCTATTTTAGATTAATAATATAAATCCGATCTTCATGTATAGTGAGGGTGAGTGCGGTAAGACACGCCTACCGCTGACCTACTGTTGACCTGCTGATCTACTTACCTGGTGACCTACTTATCTGCTGACCTACTGTTGACCCAATTTCAAATATGATGGACGCAGACGCGCACATATATAATATATTAAGCATAAAATAAGGAATAGGAACGATTAAAGACATAATAGAATTTGATTTGAATTAAATGCGAGCGCGCGCCAATGATCGTGCGCGACGGGCCGTACTGCGCCGAAATAGATCGGCCACACTAATGTGGCCAAATTCGGTTGGGATATGCGGGCACACTAGCCTCCGCCAAACCGCTATATAAGGCGCACCACAACCCTCCGGAGCTCATTCAGTTCGGCCGGCGATCGGCAAGGTTCACCTAACCATGACCAGCGGAAAAGGAATAGCAGCCAAGGATCAGCGGTAAGGAGTGGACCAGAGCCATAGGAGTCGGGTAAACGGCGTAACTAACTAATCCCAGTAGCCTTTGCGTATTAAGTCTTATTCTACGGCTCGGATCACCGACCCGCGTGTTTAATTTATATCAGACCTGACCGGCCTCTAAACTCTTCTCAGTAATTAGTACCCCTGACCGGCTTCTAAACACTTCCCAGTAATTAGTAGACCTGACCCGCCTCTAAACTCTTCTCAGTAATTAGTAGACCTGACCGGCGTCTAAACTTCTCTCATTAATTAGTAGACCTGACCGGTCTCTAAAACTCTTCTCATATTTAGCAGACCTGACCGCCCTATAACACTCTTCCCATAATTAGTAGACCTGACCGGCCTGTAAAACTCTTCTCATAATTAGTAGACCTTTCCGGCTTCTAAAACTATTCTCGTTTGTTAGTAGACCTGACCGGCCTCTCGAACTATTCTCACTTGTAGTAGACTTGACCGGCCTCTAAAACTCTTCTCATAATTGGTAGACCTGACCGGCCTCTGAAACTCTTCTTGTTTGTAGTAGATCTGATCGGCCTCTAAAACTCTTCTCATTTGTTAGTATACCTGACCGGCCTCTCAAACTATTCCCACTTATAGTAGACCTGACCGTTCTCTAAAAACTCTTTCCAGTTCGTAGGACCTCAGAACGAGCAGATGGAAGGGACGCACCCGTCACTAGATCACGACGTTACCAGGCGACGAGAAATGAAACTACCATAGTAGGTTGTATAGGGGGCTTCTGCCCCACAGGAGGCTTCTGCCCCACTAGGTGGTATAGGGAGGGCTCCTGCCCCACTGCTCCAACCCCCCACGGGGTGGGGTGGGGGCTGGGCGAGGGGCGGGGCGGGGGCGGGGGCCGGGGGTGGGGGATGGTGTTAGCTCAAGGTCATGGATGACTCAGCAGCTTTTTCTATGAAATATTGTGTGACCTTGAGCAAAAAATGAGCTGAAATGTATGTATTGACTCAAGATCGTGGATGACTCAGCACTTTTTCTATGAATTGGCTCAAGGTCGTGGATGACTCGGCACTTTTTCTATATGAATTGGCTCAAGGTTGTGGATGACTCGACACTTTCCCCATGGAAAAGTGCAAAGTCATCATCGAGTCAATGAGCCACGATCAATGCGGCAGAAGCCTTGGCTCAAGGTTGTGGATGACTCAGCACTTTTCCTATTTAATACTTGAACAAAAGGAGCCGGCTCAAATTTGTGGATGACTCAGCACTTTTCCTATGGAATACTTGAACAAAAGGA
>VNJT01003151.1:0-14212 GCA_008042655.1 Drosophila burlai
AAACCGAATATTTAATTATCGCTTACACTCAATTAATATGCAACTCCCACAGAGCGCCCACTGCTATAATATATATATTGACGATAATTGATAATAGCCTGAGAGCGCCACGTTGTAAATATATATATAAAAAAAAAAGGATCAACAAATTACATAGAGTATATCCGATTTTTTGAAGGGCCCGGCAGCATAATATAAACAGTTCGGTGGCCTACTTAAATGATCTTATTGTTGAAGATTTAACTTAATAACACTTATCGTGCAAATGAGAACACGCAAAATAATTTAAATAAAAATTTAACTATGACAAATCAAATCGATGTAAAATCTTAATTAATGGCTGGGCATTTGATTTAATTTACTTATTTAAGTATAAAAATCACGGACAACACTAGGAAAAAAAAATAATACAAATTACGTTTAAAAACTTTCTGCTACAACGTATCGATATTATCGACATCCTCATCCTCATTATCATCGACCAGCGTGAAGCCTTCCTCCTCAAGAACGCTGCATTTGTTCCTGCTGCTGCTTGCCCCACTTTTATTGCTGCCATCACTCTCATCCAGACTTCCTTTTTTCTTCGGCGATGGCTTTGGAGAAGTTCGCGGCGGCGGCTCCACTAGCTCCTGTACGCCCGAAACGGATGGAAGGGCTTGTGGCTGCTGTGTTTGTTGCTGAACAGTCGTCACGTTCATCACATTTAGCAGGATTTTCAGGTTCTCGCCAGATATACAGTCCCGAACGGGCGCGTCAGCACCGATCGGCTGGCCGACTGGGGCGGCAGTTCGGTTGTGGATAAGTGAGGCCCAGGCTTTAGGGCTAATTACATACTTAAACGTTAGCTTTACAATGTATCCAACCAAGGCAACCAGGAACAACGGAGCAATCAGGTTATAGGGAAATGATAATCCAGCTGCGGGAAGAAAAATGTTCGTAATTAAAGGCAGTTTTCCAATGTAATTTTCTTACACTAATTAAAAATAAAATGATTTAGATTTCATATCATTTTAAAGGAATTAAAGGATTTTTTCGGCAGATATGAACGATTTTAAAAGGTGTGAAAAGTGATATTCCAACAAAATGCATTATCCTCTCTGGAATCGCTACATTCTTTTTTTAAGCCTTGCTTCTTTTAGGTCATTATTTCAAATAACTCGCTATCAATCTTTACATCCCTAAACCATTAGCTGTGACTAACGTAGTTGGCTTATTAAAACGATTGCAAATTTGACCTGCAACTGAAGACTTACTAGAAAGTTTTGTCATGGTTTGCGAAACTCTTTCCAACAACACTTCCAGCTGCTTAAGGAACAAATCATTTGTATACATAAGGAACACTTCGTCTGGCCGGCAGTATCCAAGATTGAGCCTTGAAGATTTTCTGAACAAAAAGGGAGAAGTAAGTAACAATTTATGAAGCGGATACTTGTGGTGTACAGATGACACCCACCTAAGCATCTCCTTTTGTTTATCCTCTGGGTAGGCTCTGCTCACATAGTTTTTAAGACGAGAAAACCAAGACATTTCCGCATAGCTCTCCGATTCCTGGTTAGTATTAATAACCTCAAGCAAGGCGTCAACTTCCAGTTTCTGCAGTCAAAAGTCATATGAATAAAGGTTGGGTTAAGTACAGAGCCAGAGGTCACCTACTCTGTTGCATTCCAAATAGGTGTGCAGATACCCGAATAGAAAAACGCCTCCAAGAAAAATTGTAATTATTCCGTAACGGTAGCGCCTGCGCACAATGTATCCGAGTGTGATGGAGAACGCGACAAAGAGCAGAAACTGCACCTGTGAAAAACATGAACGCCAGTACCCGTTATCAAAAGTGTCAAGTTTCCCTAGAAGGCGCAAACGGGTACCTCGGAAATTTTTACCAGCGCCACCAAATCCTTGAAAATATCCGTAATTAAGGCGAACACCCCGTTCCCCTTGTGCGCATACGAGCAACCCTGTTCGCCTTCAAACAATGGTGCCGCCTGCGCACTCTCCAGTATTTTGGTCAGCACCACGTCCAGATCCCGGGCATCGTGAACGCTCTCCAGCTCATCCAACTGAGATGGCAGCAAGGAGAACAGCAGCGATCGCTTGTAGACATTCGTCGCTTCATCGAACTATTTACACAAGTAGCTTCCATGTTAGCATCCATGACGTCATGTCACCAAATTTGGTCAGTCGGCGAGCGAGCGCCGATCTTACCTGCAAACGCTTCCGTTGAAACAGCAGATTGGCAAACTTCCTGAAGTAGGTAAGGGCAAGTGCATCCTGCATGGCAGCCGGAGACCGCTCCACAGCTGGACACTTGCAGTCCAAGTCCATTGCGAAATCAGACCAAGCTGGATGTGGGTCCACCCAGTTCTCTTCGTAAACGCCGCCGCCGCCGCTATGGCAGCACACACTGTTGATTATCACCAGAAAACAACCGACCGCTGCCTCTGTCCTCATTGTCAAAGCTCCTTTCAGTAAACAATGATGCGGGGGACAAGCTAAAGAACTATAAAAAACAGCTAATGGAATGGCGCGGCAAAGCAGCGGTGGGTGTTCAGTGTGCCCGAATCTAAGCAGATGAATATTGGTGATGCGAAAACATTGTCGCGCTATCAATGCTATTGATGTTTTTTATTATTATTATTATTTTTTTTAATATGATTATTATTTAAATATTTAGATGATTGATTCATTTGAATTTTGCCGAATCGAAAATGATGTACTACGGTACTTTATTAGTAATCACCAGCTGGGCACGCTGGCCGGGAATCGCAGCTCTTACATTTCTATCAAGTTGGCAGCACGGCTTGCTGCGAATAACTGTTTAGCCAGGTCAGCACCGAAAATTTGCATGTGCTCTTGATCCTGGGGAAAGATCGGAAGAAAATGATCAAGTTAGGACCGGTACTGGCAGTGCTTGCCCTTGCCTTGCTGGTGGCCTCGCAGGGCGTCGGTGCCGACAAGAAGCAGAGCAAGAAGTACAGCCGAGAGGCCAACGACCCGCAGCATTTTGAGCAAGTACGACAAGAAAAGTACGACCCGGATTTCAAGACCATCCAGCGACCCTTTCGCATGGCCAAACTGAATCTTGTGTGGGCAAAGGCGCAGAACGTAAGTGCGGGCAGCTGTCGGGAATCCCTGAATACATAATTATGCACATGAATTCCAGCGTTTGACGGAGCCCAAGCTCAAGTCGCTGTATATGGAGTTGAAAATCCACGACAAAGAGGAGATTGCTTGGAAGCAGCTTAACTCGCAGCACAAGGACAAGGATGGTCTGAAGGAAGACGAGCTGCGCCGAAAGCTGATTGGCATCATGAGCAGCTACGATCTACTGGAACACTTCGATGAAACACAGGATGCAGAGAAGATTAAACCCTTTAAGGTACTCTCTATTCTTCTCTTACAGCAACGAGCGCTTAATGGTTTCGATGCTTGCAGAAATTCCACGATCCCGAAGAGCGACACAAAAACAAGAGCTTGTTCAAGGACAAGAAACTGAACCGACTGTGGGAAAAGGCAGAGATTTCTGGCTTTACTTCCGAGGAGCTGAAATCCCTAAAGCAGGAATTCGATCATCACCAGGACAAGGTTGATGTGTACTACAGCCTGTTGGAAAACATTGGCACCGTGGATACCGACAAGCATGAGAGTGAGTTTGGGTAAATACAAGAGCAAGCTTGTGCCCTATTACTTTACATTCTCATTAAGATGCCATCAACACCGAGGACCTGGACAACTACAATCTGATTTCGAACGATGCCAATGAAAATGAGATCAAGACGCACTCACAGAATGTCAAGAAATTTGAAAACGACCTGAACACACTGCGCGGTCACCATGTGGGCATAAAGGATCACTACGATAGATTGGAGCGCCTTGTGTCCTCCGGACCCCACAGTCAGGACTTTATTGAGCCGAAGGTTCAAGGTCTGTGGCGAGTGGCGCAGGCTAGTAACTTCACCGAAAAGGAGCTGGTGTCCATCAAGACTGAGCTGTTTCATTTCGAGAGTCGCCTACTGAAGCTTCGTCATCTGCATGCCGAGCATGCTTTGCACAAGGAGAAATACAAGGTAATTCCCAAGCAAAGAGAATAAAAAGTTTGTACTAAACGCATTAATTTCTTCCTGTAGGAAGAGAAGCACAAGGACAAGAGTAACCGCTTCGAGGATATGGAGGATCAGCTGAAAAAGCAAACTCGCAAGGTCGAGAAGCTGCAGGAGAACATTGAGAGAACCATATTCAAGCACACAGAACTCTAAGCTCAAACAGCATTCACAGAACGTGCCAAGCGATCAATTAGACTTAAGTGCAACTGTTTTGTGTCAGGCACAAAAACCTTTAAAGCTGCTACTTTTAGCATAGGTATAGTTTTTGATACCAAATATCATTTGTATGAAATAAAATCTCATGAAGTTTAAATAGAAGCTTGTGGTTATTATTATTATTATTATTATTATTATTATTATTATTATTATTATTATTATTTATTATTTTTGATCAATTAATTATATTTTAAAGAGTCAGTACGGCGCCCTTCAAAGAAGTCGATCAGAAATTACAGTGTGTTCCTTCCACTTCTTGTGAGTCCAAAAGAGCTTTCAGCGAAGCTGGGCAATTTATATAGCCCGGAAAAAGTTGATAAATTAATGTTTATCAAGAAGAATCACAGTTTTTAATATTGCCAACTTTCATAAGAAATTATCTCAGTTATCCGTTTTCTAAGGTTATTTAATAAGGCCAAGTAAATAAATATTTTCATTATTATTTTAAATATAACCATAATTTTTTTCAATGATTTTAAAAATATTAAAATTTTTTGAAACATCGATGTTTCATCGATGAAAAACCTCGAAAATATCGATGTATGGAGACATCGACGTTTTTGCAGTTCTATTTGGACATCGAAACCAAAACATCGACCTATCGATAAATTCCATAACAACGTCCCATCTCTATTTAGAGGGCAGCTACCAAAAAAATAAAGAAAATAATAGCTTAGCCCAGCGAAAAGTTGTCAATTTATATGTTTGGTGGACAGTGTAGGTTTTAAATGGGTACATAGTGCATATGTACACACAGCGACATGGGCATGGTGGAGGCGACGACGTCGGAGCTGCGCCTGGAGGCCCAAAACTCGTACACATACCTCCTTGCGACTCTTGGCTTGACACTAACTTTCATCGTGATGTTGGGCGCTTGTCTCTGCTGCAAAAAACGCATTCCCAAGTAAGTGTAGTCCTGCATCCTGCCGCGGTTTTGAAGCCTAACGCCTAGGGCACCAGCTGCGGGAAAGGCGCGAGGTGGTCAGCGAGGGAGTGAAAGTGGCTCTCACACCGCCAATATGCCGCCCCAGTTCCAGTTGGACGCGCCCGTACCATTAATGACACACTCACATGTACTCTCTCCCCATTTACGCAGAAATGACTTGATGGGCCTCGAGGGTATGGTTAAGCTGAAGAATCCCGACGAGGTTATAGTGGTCACCAACCTGGTGAATAACAGTGAGTCCCAAGCGGAGCTGAATGCCTCCACAGTTTCCAATGCGGACTCGGAGAAGCGGTGTGTAGTCATTGCCCCCGTATTTTGATACCTCGAGTCGAATAATCAAATTATGAATTCCAGTTCGAGCACTGCGGCTCATCGTAGTTTGCCGGACATTCCTGTGGCCGAGAGCAACGATAATGGGTCCGAACTATACGAAACGGTGGCGGACAAGCAACTGCTAGATGCTCGCAACACTCGAAATCAGAGTCGTAAGTGAAATAAGCAATGTATGTGATGTATATATTCTTGTTCAACATTTGCCACTCCTGCTTATAGCCCAGCCGAGCCTGAAGAAGCAGACCAGCGTCTCGCAGCACAGTTCCATCAGCCAGGCGGACGACGTCAGCTCTCCGTACTCACGGGTCAAGGGTCTGCCACACGACTATGCCAAGCTGCGGGCCACCGAGCACCCATATGCCCAGCTGAATGCACCGTCCACCTCGCATGCGGCCAATCATGGATCTGCAGCAGCAGCTGCGGCAGCGGCAGTGGGAGCGGGAGCGGGATCTTCCAGCATCGATGGCATCGATCCCATGCACCGCAGCTCACAGCACAGCACAGAAGGCTCTAGGGAGCACAATGATTCGGCTCCGGTGCAGGCCGAGATACCCGCTGCTTCTGCGATAGCAGGCATGATATCCGCCAGCCAGGATCTGCCCTATATGACGCCACCGATAGCCAACCAGCACTTTAGCGGCGACTCGCAAGATTCGTCCAGTAAGTTTCTGGCCTTCTGTCAGATGATGTCATGTCATGTCATCTCTCCTAATCATGTTTTATTATTGCATTGCGCAGAGGGATACACGAGCATCAGTGTGAGGGAGCCGCTGGCCAACATTCTGGCACAACAGCCACCGGGCAAGCCCACTGGCAGGAACCCAGCATTATCACGCGATGTGAACGACTCGCACTATGCCACCGTATCGGACGATTCTGGTGAGTCACCTGCTCACTGCCTGCTCATTTCTTAATTTGAAATGCTTTTGAAATGCTTCTCTTCTCTCTTTCCAGATGAAACGTATGCCGCCATCGAGGATCCCAATAATCGTCATGCAGCCAATGCCGCTGCCGATATTTACACGAGCGGCTCGGAAACCTACGCACAAATCCAGCCCATGCAGCAGGCCAATCCAATTGTGGTGGCCGTCGAGATCAACAATAGCAGCAGCAGCAGCAGCGTCATTCAGTCAGCCAGTCCGTCCGTTGTCATGGTCGGTGGGGGTGTCAGTAGCGGAGGATTGCACAGACCGGCTAGTACCAGCAGCGGCACAGACCATAATATGCCTATTCCGCCGCCTGTTGACAGTTTGCGCGCGCAGATGCATTCCCGCCAGGCCTCATCCTCGTCGAATAACAGCACTTCTGGGCACGTCTGCAATCTGGGCTCGCCAAAGCCGGAAAAACGGCAGGCGAACTCGCCGCTGCCGCCGACACCCAAGTCGAGTGTTGGCCAGTCCCACCATCTGCATGCCGGCAGCATTAGCAACTTGGCATCTGGCAGGAACTCGGTCATATCGGTGATTGAAGCGGGCAGTGGAGCGGGCGATGGACATGGACACGAGTCGGAGGTAGGAGAGTCGTCGTCTCCCCAACGGAAGCACAGCAAGAGTCTCAGTCCCTCCAAGGAAGGTGGTGAGGTGGGCAACAAGAATATCGAGGGGATGTACGCCAAGGTAAGTTCGAACTATGAAGGTTCAGATTCAGGATGAAGATTCAGCTGATTCCTTTCGAATCTCTCTTTTGCCATTTAGGTTATGAAGAAGCACAAATTCTCGCGCAATTCCCCATCCTCGCAAAACAACTCACCCATACTGAGCCGGAAGCAACAGCAGCAGGATGGCTGCTTGGGTGTCAGTCCCCTGGATAGCGCGGCAGCTCTACTACTGGTTGATGCTCAGAAAAGTCGTGGGAGAAGCAATAGCTACTCGGCCAAGGATCATGGCTATGAGACGATACCTGCTGCTGATGGCCAGGCAGCGGCGCTACACGAGAATCGCAAATCGGATTGCTATGCGGCCAACATGTTGCAAAAGGAGCGACAGCAGGAAGGAGCAGGAGCAGGATCAGGAGGAGGTAGAGTTCCATACATTTCCATACTTAATTATTATGCGTCCCTTTGTGATGACTACGACGGGGTAGGATGAGTAGTAGGTTTCGTGCTTGATCTCCCCTCACGATTCCTACCCCGGGATTAGTCGATGATCCTCCCTGCCTAATGCCTAATCTGCCTGTCTATCTATCTATCTGTCTCTCCTTGTGTCTCTCTCCTTCGCCATGCCTTCCCAAAACTCATTTAGTTGCAATGCCAAAATGAGATATTTCCATATTTGAGCGAAAATTTCGCAAGTTTTTGTTTGGAAGTAGCCGTGGTTAGTATCGCCTCCAGGACACACCCAACCAACTAATCAACTCTTTTAAGCAAAACCAAGTGAACGTTGAACTAACGAACTTGCATTTCCATTTCCCTAAACATTTCAGTGATTGCCCAGCCCGTGATAGCGACAGCAATTACCAGCTCCAGCACAAAGCACTACGAGACTATTCTTAACCAGCCACAGTCACAGTCACAGTCACAGTCACAGCAACAGCTGCCTCCACCGCCACCGTCCAATAGCAATAACGATCCCGGCTACGAGCAGCTCCACCTGCAACCAGTTGGCGAGGCAAAAAAGACCTCCGACTACGATCCCAACTACGAGGTGCTTAAGAGTCGCGCCCATTCGGACGACGGTTATGCCAAGGTGCTGGAGAAGAAACGCCCACCGACTACAGCCGCCGCCGATGCCGATGCCTCCGGCTATAGCACCATTCCGGGAGCAGATGCCAATCACAACTATGCCAGCATCCTGGAGACGAAGGCCGCCGCTGCCGAGACAGATCACTACGCGCGGATAGCGGAAAATGCAGCTGCTACCGGAGGAACGCCTGGTAGCGGCAGCAGTCGCCTCACCCTGGCCTCGCCCGGCTCCACGTCCAATTCGGTTTCGGTTTCGCTAAACTCAACTTCAACAGTCGCAACCAGCACTCCGCTGACCTCGCAGTATGAATCGCTCACTGGCACGGGCAGCGAAACGGATCCCAACTACGAATCTGTGTGCTATTTGACCACAGCGGCAACTTCAGCGACGACAACGACCAGCACGAGTCCGAGTGGAATGGAGCCTGGCTACGAGCCGCTGCAAGCGGATCAGGAGTCGGACACGCAGGCGAGTAGTCCGCTAAGTGGGGCAACCTCAACGCCTAGCGAGCAGTTGCTGGTAGACGACTACTTCCACGTATAGCTCGCGTCCACAGGAGGGGTCATTGGACGTTGTTGGACTGTGGCCAGTGAGCTGGATCTCCCATCATTTTTTGCTTAGCAATCCCTCATGCACATATCATCCATTCGATGCACAGGCACAGACCCTTACCCCTACCCCACACTGAACCCATATTATATCGTAGTTACGAACTGCGCGCTCGCTCAGCGACTGCTAGAGGAGAGATCCGGGAGTACTGCATCCTCCCCCCTCGTCACTCATCACTCATACCCCATGTGGCGCACAGCTTCATATCGGTTTGCCCTTTAGAATATATATACATATAGGCGTAGCTTTAGGTTGAATTTGTGTACAAACTATTTGTATGACCGACGACAATTGCTTCCGAGCGAGCGAAGTGGGGGTAATCGCTCGACTATGATGATGATGATTACTCAATCTCAGTATCCCAGTGCGTCCTATTTGTTTGTAGGTAAATGAACGCCGCTCCATTTGTTTAAATTGAAATAAGCACAAACAAGCGGACATACATACCTATTATACATACATATACATATATGTTGTGTATATTATATATATATTTTTATATGTTTTTGGCGTTTTTGCTGCTTTTTTACTTTACTGATACACACGAGAAGGCAAGCCAAGTATTTGTAATTGATAAATGTTAATGGAACACACACACTTCCAAGTATTCAACCAACCAACTAAGATAAAATGTTCAATAAATTATTGATGACTCACAAAAGATTCCCCGTTGCTATCTGATCTGATATATGATATATTATATTATATAGTTGGGTTTATTTATATTGCATATTGCATATTGCATACATATGTATAGGGTTTACGGTCCAAGTCCCGCGACATAATAAATCAAGAACAAAAACATAAAAAATAATCTCAATTTGAATTTATGTCGACGGAATGATGTCGCTATGCCGGCGAATCAATATATTGCTTGCTGCATGAGAGGCTTGTGCTTCATCGGGACAAATTCGAGTACAAATCAAGTGCACTGACTGATAATGCCGCTCTCCCAATCAATCAATACTCTAAAATCACTAGAAATAATCTTTGAAAGGAGGTGGAACGAACAAAGAACCTATTTTTGGGCAATCATTTTCTTTGTTTGCTTTGTGAGAACACGAAACTTAATCCATTAATAAATCGATTTTGTCACCGTTGCAGCAGCAGCCTCGTTCTAGTGGTTCATCGCTTGCAAAAGTCTTATGCTCTGGTTTACATTTATATTATTGTTTTAACTAATTTTCCATAACTTTAACTACATAAAACAAAGGGGGTTTGCTTGTAGGATCCAAGTGGTTCGTTCGTTCACAAAGGAAGTGATATACATGGATACATACATTGCTTGCACTTGCAACACACCACATCGAGCACATAAATGGGGGGGAGGGAGATTATCTGGATTGGGTAAATGCCTGCTGGCCTGCTGATGGCAGCCCGTGGGTGAGGCGCGACACCCAGACGTAGAGGAGGGCACACACCACGAACTGCAGGAATATAAACTGATAGTCGAAGATCAGGCTACACCTGTGAAATGTGAAGGATGAAACGCGCCCGACAAGCGCTGACCAAGCAGCCGCTTCCACGTCTCATTCGTTGTTGTCATCAGCTATTGGGATTCCAGCCGGTGGTGGCGGCATCGGAGCTGCTGCTGGCATCTGCTGCTGCTGCTGCTGCGGAGGCGCCGGCGGAAACTGCATTTGGGCTGCAGCTGCAGCAGGAGCTATCTGGGCGGCTATGACTCCCGGTTGCTCCCGATTGAGCAGCGCTATATTGCTGGCCTTCATGCGGGCTATGCAAGAGGCCATTCCAGAGCCGTTGCCCATAGCTGATAGACACGGTGACATACACGGTGTTGAGCATGATGAATTGCTGATTTCACACTGGTCAAGTAGGCGGAGAAGCTCATTGGTGTCGGGTCCGCCATTAGTTTTCTGCTGCGGCTCGTCCTTGGAGAGCAGCGCCAGAGCGGTGGTCAGATCCCACATCTGTATGGCGCCGTTGCAGTGACCGGTGAGTATGAACCGAGATCCCATGCGCGACGATACCTCGCACTCGTGCACACAGAAAGCTGAAATTGTAGAGCTATCCACGGACCGGATGACGCAAACCCGATCCCCGTTGGAGGCCAGCCGCACGTACAGCTGATCCGTCTCGGGCACCACCTTCTGCACGAAGATCATGTCGTCGTAGTCGCCGTAGGGTCCGAAATCATTGCCAGCCGCATAGCTGTAGCTGGTGTCGGTGGCCTCCAGCGAGACGATCTTAAACGAGGCCTCTGGCGTCGAGCCCGGCTGGGTGGATAGCATTCCGCGGAAACGCGTGAGGCTCCAGGTGCGGACATGGTGATATTCGCTGCACACGGAAACGAGGTACTTCTCCGACAGCATCACCTTGGTCACGGGGCTCTGGTGCACGAAGAAGGTTTCGAACAGATGTGGCCCATGGCCAGCCGTCTCTGGGTGCTGGACAATAATGCGCACCGCTCCGGACTTGGTGCCGTAGGCAATCTCGATCCAGTTGCCGCTGATGCTGGAAGTCTTGGGGGTGAGGTACACCGAGATCGCCGTGATGGGGTCCAGGGTGATGTCCTTGTAGAGCTCGGTAACCAGCAAATCGTTGTCCTTCATCCGGAGCGGAAACTTCTGCATGTCAATGTAATAGATGGATCCGTTGTTGCAGCCCAGCAGCAGAAAGGAACCCGCCGAGTCGAACGACAGCACCGGCACCAGATCCTGTATCTGCCAGTGCTGGGTCATCGCGTGCCACACGCCGATCTTGCCGGACGAAGACAAGGCCACCAGCTGGCTGCCAATGAAGAACAGGTACTCCACCCGCACGTTCAGGTTAAAGGTGCCCACGTCGGTCTTTTGGCCGCCATCCTGGATGCTCCACAACCTGATCTGGCTGCCGTACGAGATGGCCACCATCTTGCTGGGCATCGGCTCCGCCGTGGATGTGTTCACCTTGGAGTTGATGGCGATCCTCTCGATGGTGGCATCTATGTGCGGCGATGTGAATACTTGCTGCCATCCGCTGGAGTCCTTCACGCGGTAGCACGTCACGAAGTGGGCATAGGCCACAGCTATCCAGTTCTGATGAGCCTTGATGATCTGCACCCGCATGGGATCCACCCAGTGCGAGCTTTGCGTGGGACTAAACACCATGCCCACCTCGTTCCTGAAGGCCTTGTTCAAATCCGCCGACGAATTTCTCGAGTGCCGCATGAAATCCATGGAGGGATTTCGCGAGTGCAGCATTGGAGCTGGCGGATTGGAGCCGTTGCCGCTGCCGCTGCCTGTGCGACCCAGGCGCAGATCCCATGAAGAGTTCCGTGAGTGCGAGGAACGCGAGGAGGGCTCCGGAACCCGAACCATGGACCCAGGGCGACCGCTCACAGCACTGGCCGAAGTGGAGGCCAGCGGCTCGTCAACGGGCGCAGCGGGTACGGCCTCGTTGGAGGGCATTGGCGGGGCCGCCAGGAAGCCATAGAAAAGGACATCGCCGCAGGACGAGTGGTTGAGGTCCTCGCAGAGGGCCAGGCGCTTGGTCAACGGCGTGATTCCGTAGTACTCGGCCTCGTGCCGCAGGGCGCGAATTTCACAGTTCTTGATGTCGATATCCTTGGTCCTCAGGTAGTTGAGAATTATCGAAAAGAGGGTCGGATCGCGGTCTATAAAGATGGCGTTGTGCTCGTCCCTCAGGCTCGAAATGCGACCGCTGAGCAGGGCGGTGAAGAAGGTGTCCGGTATCCACGTAAGCGTTTGCCGCGACGTGGAGAAGCTACGGAAAGCGAGATGGAGATTGCATGCGTCATCAACGTCATCATTTGCAATACGCGACGTAATTTCGTTCTTTGTCTTACCGTTGACCGCCCACATTGAGGTTGACCAGATCGCTGCTGGCCGCCGCGTGCATGAAGTAGGACATCTCAGTCCGTAGTCGTTGCCCCGCTCGGTTGCGAGCGTCCGCAGCAGCGGACTGAGTGCTACGGGGCTCTTAATGCGCTGCGGGGTGCAATTTATTCGTTTAACGCTTTGTGCTGTGGTATTTATTTATTTATTATTTGTTGCACTGGAGCTGGGAAACTATCGATGGCACTATCGAGCTATCGAATGTTTACCTTTCAGAGCCACTATCGATTGTTTTTTGTCGCTATCGGTTGTGACGTGCAAAATGTTCAAAACTGTGAAATTTGACTAAGAAAAATTTAAAAAAATGTATTTAAAAATGCATCCAAAGCATGGAAATGCATGGATAGAACAATATTTTTGTTATTTTCTTAGTCAAAATATATCACTTGAATTTTATTTTCTCTTATTCTTTTTGGTAGTTTTAAACATTTGAGGCATATATTAATTTGACATTCGTTTGCAATTAAAAACAAATTATAATTAAATGAAATTAAGACCTAAAGTTGGCAAATTAACACAAGTTTACAAGTTTTTATTGCTCTTTCTGAGCGGATCTTTTCTTCTTTGAAAATCGATGTATTACAACTAATATATATTTGGCGAAAATATAATAATATGATTTGTACTTTTTGGTTATATTTAAACTCATTAAAAATACAAAATTAATAACAAACTTAAGACAGAAATCCACATTTAAGCAAAATTACCCCATGAAAAGCTTGATTTCTGCAGTGTTGGTAAAAATTAGAAATTCGTTTTATTGAACTTTTTGGATGTCCTGTAGAAAGTTTGTAGAAGAGCTCCTGTTACTCCAGCGTCTTTCTCCTGGATAGATTTGGGGTCTGAATATAGATTTTGATTACAAACTGTAGCCGGGCTTGCCGGGCTTGTCGATGAGACCTCCGTTCTGCTTCTGACAGCAGATCAATATGTTCTCTTGTACTGTCCCCACGTCGAATAAGGTGTGATCCTCGAAGGTGAAGCTAAGCAGCTGCGCCGCCTAAAGGATCCAGTAGACGCAGCTTGGCCGTCTGCTATCGAGGCACTCGTAGTTTTGCGCTTGGGCGCCAGATTGATAGGTTTCCCAAAGGAATCAAAGTTATCACTAATTCCATCCGATGTGGGGAACACTATGTCGCCGCTCTCTTTGTAGCTCATCGTGAAGGTGAGATTGCTCAGAGCTGATGTCAGGCGAGCACAACCGCAATAATCAGCGTAGAAAGAGCTCCTCCTGACCAGCAAGGCGACGGATGCGGAAGAAGGCAGCACGCCGGTCTCTTCATTCCGCCAGTATGTCCAACTTTCATCCAACATCTACGACAGTTTAGGTCACACTACGTCTGGCATCAACGGTATTTTTCGTTTGGCGGCAACGTTCAAAAATTTACTTAAAGCGTCTCGGCTGGCAATGCCAGGTGAAAAACTTTACAAAGCGCTCAGTGATCGTACTGTCACGTTCGGTGTCGTGTTTGT
>VNJT01003152.1:0-13866 GCA_008042655.1 Drosophila burlai
ATTAATTTGCTTAAACGTTGCAATTTATGTTTCTTTACTTTCTCAGTGTAAATTAGTTTTGCCTCTTTTCTGTTTTCAATTATTTCTACTCCTCGCTAGATGTCTACGTGCATTCAGACACTATCATGTTCCCTTTTACATATTAAAAAGAGCTTTTCTATTTATATCGGGTTGAATTGAAGTACAGTAGAAGTCTTAACTTAGTTGCTAAAGTTTGTTAAGAGGAGTTCCCAATATGATGTCGAGCTGCCTAAATCAAACGAGGACAATTAAATATAAATTATAAAAACTATGAATATAAAACATAAGCTAAAATTAATTAAATCTACAAAAATTATTATTTAAAATAAAATAAAAGCTACAAAACCAAAAGAATCAAAAATTAAATAATATAACTGGCGCAGTCGGCGTGATCTTTGTAATTAAAAAAAAAAGTAAAATAAACTTTAAATGCTGCCTTGCATAAAAGTGATTATTATAAGTAAAATCACTCGAAAAGTAATCGCGAACACGTGGAATCCCACGGCACGATAATAAAATATAAACAAAAATATATAACAAAAGTCAGCTAGCTGAATAAAAGTTTCAATAGCGAATCTTTAAAATAATAAAACCAACCAATATTTAAAATAATAAAACCAACACCAGAAGAATGACCGTACCAGTTATCGCAATGCTTAACCCAGATCCTCCATTTGATGGCGATGCCCTCTATTTGGCCCTTTTCATCAAAAGAGTCGAGAAACTACTTGGATTTTACTCGAACAATCTTAGTCAAATATTCAACATGCTTCAATATTGCTGATTTTAAGCTGCTTTCTTTACCATGCTTTAATTCATTCAATAAATATTCATATATTCATATATATTGTTGAATAAATTCCAATTAATATTCCTCGCACGAAGACGTTGATGCACTCACCTTGTAAGAGCCCAGGTTCTTGACCGAGCAAGCCAGCTTGACATTTCGCCCAGCAGGCACAGTTATGTTCTCTATGACATCTGTGAACTCTGGATCTTCGCTGATGACTGTAAGAAAGTGAAAAAGAAAAAAAAACGGATTAGTAGTTGATTAATGCAGCGAGTGGATTATACTATTCAGTGCCTACCCCTTCACTGGCACAAATTCAAGTATTAATAGAACCCCGCCCCAGATGACACAGAATGCTGTTTATAGCCTTCCAGAGCGCATTGAAATTTTGAACAGAAGACTTTAAGCTTTAAGAACTTATTATTGAAACAAATAAGACTAATTTATTAAACTACATTTTTAATCGCTATTTTATATAAAACTCGGTGATACTTTTTTGGTCACCACGAATATGTTTACCATAAAATATGAATACAATGGAATAGCAAGGAAAAGGTGTACAATCCTCGACTTGCTACAGTTATCTTCCATTCTCGTAATCAGTCTAATTTTGAAACGAAGATTTATGAGCGAGTTCAAAAATAAAGTACGCCAAGGGGCAGGCGTTGCACTTTTCGATGTTTTATCAGCCGAAAAGTGTCAATAAATTTGGGCTGGACCCAATTGGCTAAAAAGTTCGAGCTGGATGCGAGCAAGAGGCGCAGAGAGGCCGGTAAGCCAATAAATCATAATTAAAATGTATGCCCTACCGAGGAGCGTTCGCTCCGACTACGAATCAGATCCGACTTCGACTCCCTTTCGGGTTTAGCCTAGTGTGAAATTGCATTTCGTTGCATTGTTTCAACTGTTAAAGTTGCTTGTTATTGCCTTTGTTCCCAGAGGAAACAACGCCCAGCATTGCATTTTCGCCCCTACATAAAGGGTGATAAATGTTGTGCAAACGCTGGGCTGCGAGGGGAAAAGTATTGTACTTTATTTTTGTGTGCATTGAAATAATAATGCTGAGGGGGCGTGAATGGCGTGACTGTTCTCAAGTAACGATTAAACTTTTCGATGCCTTTGACAATTCAAAATGATTCAACTAAAATCTTAATTGTGATCCTCCATGCAACGTCAATCTGCCCCAACTCGCTTTTAGCGGATACCTTGTCCACAGCAGCTCCTGCTGCAACGGCAACTCATTTAAGTTCTAATCACCTGCAACGACGACGATTAATTAGCTATCTTTAGCCAACTATGTGGGGCAGTAGGGGCATTAGTTTGGAAGCCCAGCAGGATCAGCAGGACCCCCTTCCGGGTGCCCAGGTAACATTAGATAAACAAGGAGCACTGGCAGCTCTGGAGCGGACACGGCCACTGCACCGTCAGCATAATGCGACAAAGGAAGCGAAGAAACATAGAGGAGTTTGGGAGGGAAGAAATCCAAGGGTCGGGATGAATGCCATTTAAGCGACATCCGATGCGACAGGCGGATATTAAAAGCAGCCGCCAGCAACAGCAACAACGAAATATAATTACGCCCTGGACGTCGATGCCGCTTTCTTTTTATTTGTACCAGAGTTGTGGCAAAGGGAAAAAATGCTTGTTAAAAAAAATAAACAAACAATTAAAGCTGGTGATAAGAATATAATTTAATCTCCTTTAATATCATTATCTACTTTTGGTTAATGATTTGTATGATTACTGCTTAAAGTAGAAAATGATTGTTGCAGAAAATTATAGCTTTATAAATAACTTAAAGGGCAGAACACATATTCTTTACTATGAAGTATATGAAGATATGAATATGTACTTTAAACGGAAAAATCGAAACCAACTTCTCTCAGATTAGGTCCATGCACTTGGCCCTAATCATGTTGAAGGTGACGCTTCCGACATTCTGGGCGGCGTTGCTGAGCAGCTCGAAGATATGGCGGTTACGCTGGCCTTGCTCCACGGTGCGTTCGTGTAGTCGGCGTAGGGCGTCCGAGTATGCCTCATACTTGGCTTGGCTCTCCGTGTCGAGCTTGAAGATCTCGTAGAGCTGCTGCAGGTCGTACAGCCGACGCGTGGTCTCGTCCAGCAGCAAACTGGAGTCCTGCGGCAGCATCTGGGCCCAGTGCTCGTGCACCTTCTCCAGGAACTCAAAGTTGCTGAACAGAAAAATGACAAACAGGTCCAAACCCTTGGCCTTCAGCTGGGCGAGCAGCTGCTCCGTAAGATGATGCTCATCTGCCGAGTCCCGCAACTGTTCGTAGTCGGCGCTCAAGTGGCGCTCCAGGTAAGCGTAGACCTTCTGCCGCTTCTCGAAGAAGTCCTGTGTCGCCAGCATGCCATCCAACTGAAGCAGCATGTTATCCAACCGGCTACTGCTTTCGGCAAGATCCGCGTGCTCGCCGTCAATGATGTCCTGCAGCAAACCACGCAGGATCTGCAGATAGTTGTCGATGATCTCGGCCCCAGAAAGTTTAACTCTTTCATAGAGCTGCGCGCCGAACTGATTGAGATCCAGGGCACTGGAAGGGTCCCCGTCCCCGTCCCCGCTCCTGGTGAGGTTTAGTCGCTGTACGGCAGCTCCGACGGTCTGCTCGTTGATCAAGCTGGGCCTGCGAGGAGGCGCCGGATGGTCGAATTGCTGGCAAAGACGATGCAGACGCAGCTGTCGGATCTCCTGGGTGCTGGCATCCCTGCTCGCTCTAAACATTGCCTTCAAGCGGTTCAGGAAGACGAGGTTTCGCAGCACAGTGGTGTGCTCCAGATCAGTTTCCAGATGAGGCTTAGCGTCCAGCAGTTGCTTTATGAGCGTCACCTTGTGCTGAAGCTTTGCTGTCGAGCGGGCTGCACCCAACTCGCCAGTGTAGTTGGCATACTGCGCATCGCGTTCCAGCTTTCCAAGGTAATTGTTGAGGCTCACCTCAGCCTTCTGTTCAGCCAGAACGGTGAGCTCGCGCAGGAACTCTAGCTGAAAGTCCTTGGCACTGAGGGCTAGCAGAGGATCAGCAGGCTCAGCAGCCTCCGCACGAACAAACCACTGAAGGCACACACAAAGAAGCCACCACTCGAACATCTTCACGGCGCAAATGAGGCTAAGTTACTGATTACGAGGCAACGGCACAGCTTTGAAATAGTTTCGATTGCAACCATCGTCGACTGATTAGTCTGATAATCTGGGATCTGGGGTCAGTCGGTGACTGATATGCCTGGGCTGACCACTAACAAACGGGGAACTCAGAACTGGAATAAACTGAGCCAGTCGGTCTTATTACCGTATACTGTGCACTAGAGAAACGTTGGGGCAGGCCTGGGTCTGAGCCTAAATCAAGTGGGAGTTGGAAAGACCTAAATTAAGAAATTAAAGCTTTCAGAAATCGACAACTGCAGATTCCGTGAGATGGAGCAAGAAACATTCTATGGAATGCCCCTCGCTAAGCAGACGTCGACTTCAACACCTAGGAGGTGAACTTATTCCCCCCTACAGAATGTGGGAACATATAGATCTCGGTATAGACATCTGGTCGCGGTGCAACAAGGCCCCTGTAATAATAATAATAATAAATCAGTCAATTCACCGATAACAGTTTTACGACATCATGTTATTAAGAAATAAATAAAAGATATTCTTCCCCTTCACACGAAGGGACTAAGCGTCAAGCAAAGAGTATTGCAAGTCAACACATTCGCCTCCTGCAATGTATCTATGTACATGTGGGCACACGTGAGTGGGAAGTCAAGCCCCACAGTCTACGTGGGCAATTGTTGACGTTGACCAAGCTCCACCTGTGTGCCGCCTCACAAGTTAAATAAAAGTAGTAGACGCTTTTCATTCAATGACAAAACTTCAACGGAATCCTAATTGTGATGTGGCGTGGCTCCTCCTCGATTTCGAATTGGACAGGGATCTGGCTTCAGAGACCGGAATTTGTGTGCCCGGTTTTTGCCCCATCTTGATTGAAATTTGTCAGGTTGATTGAACTCTTTGGAAACTCCTGGGCTCTGCTGGTTGCCGCACCGCAGCACGTTTGCCTCCGATTTCTTTGGGCAATCTTGTTCATTAACTTTAAATATTCGATCAAAGCGACTAACGGTCGTGGTGTGCACCGAGACCCAGACACAGTATACTCCCTCCTCCAACGAAAGTTCCATGGTGACCAACACCTATCAGGACAGCGGTTCCCGGCGTCTCTAGAGAATGAAAAACTCAGTTCAAGGCTTGCCAGGAAGCGTAAACCAGGGGATAGAGGCAGCGGAAAGACAAGGCAGACCGCACAAGTTTTGAGAAAGAAAAAAAGAAGGAGCAGAAAGAAAGATAGAAAAAAGAAATTTTCCAACAATTGCACAATTGGCATGCGCTCCGCTTTCGCTTCAATGGCGGGGGGCTATGGGCTCGTCTGAAGTCCAGAATTTAAGAACTAAAGCGAAGGAAAGTTAAAGAAATGTCTTCTATATTTATGGCACTTTGACGGATAAATTGTGTTTATATCGAGGCCCCCTTTCCTCATCTATAACACTTTCCAACTAGATTCCGGTCGTTCAAGCTCGAACTGCTTTTCGTATTATCCTTATATTTCCAGTCTCGCCTTTGAGGGAAAACTTTACCACTTTTTTCTTCATCGCCAGTCGGTTCCTACTCCTTTTTGACAACAAAAACGAAACAAAACTTGGCCGCTCCTCGGCGTCCATAAAGCGCCTAGCGGACTGGAGATGCTCGCTGGTGAGGGGCGTGAAAAGCGCTAAAAGTGTTTAAATGAATTTAAAAGAGTTAAACTTTTGTTTTTCTCAAAGTTTTTTTTTTTGTTTGCCTCCGTTAGCAGCTCAGAACCATTTCAGTTTTTGTGCATTGCACAATTGTTTTCTCACACTGTGATTTGACAAAAGTTGTGAACTTAAAGCGGATCGAGGGCGGAGCTTGTGGACCAGGGTAATTTCCATGCAAATGATGAGCTAACTCCAGTCGGAGATGCAAAAGCCAAGCCAAAAACCAACGGAACCCTAATTGATATGCTTAGAAAGAACAACAGACGAGTGACAGACCCTGAAATGTGAACAGGGCAAACTTTTCCCTTGCCGCCCCCAACTGCTAGCCATAGCTACCCATTGCTATTCGGAGTTAGCTCCTTCCCTTCGTCTGAATGGGGGATGGGATGAGTTTTAGCCGCTTGTCACAGTCAATTGCGCCAGAATACCGAACATTCCGCCACCAGAGATAAATGCAATAAAAATGAAGACTGCGAAAAACTCAAAGGTTTTAGAGGCACTATCATTAGTTATGTTTACATTATTAATATAGTTTTTAAATAACTCAAGACCTCATCTACAAACTCTTTAAGTTGTGTGTGAAACATTTGAAATTTCAAGACTTCCATTTTATTTAAATACATTTTTAGATTTCAAAGTCGAGTTGCTTGTTTCTATTGCATTTTATTCTTTAAAATATAACTTATATAATCACTAAATTTGTATGGATTTTTGACTTAAAACCACGCTTAAAAGTATTCTTATTTCAAAGGTTGATATTTAATTATTTATTTATTAATCCTAATTTTAAGGCAATAATTATTGTTTACTTTCAAATAAAAATCCACCACAAAATTCACCTTAATACTTTACAAGAATCAGGTTTAATAATTCTAAATAAAATATAATCATTCGCAAATAATATATGATTAAGTATTTCAAAGTCGGGGTAACCGAGTATAGAGTCCTTCTTGATTTTGGATTTGTCTCCGCTGTGATACGACTCTGTTGATCTACTTATCCGCCTTTATATTTTGCTCTATTCTCATCCCAAGCTGACAGATTAAGTGATAGCTTCACGAGCGAATATTATGTACCATATACATATTTATTTCAAGTTTGCCATTGTTGATGAAGAGTGCCCTTTAAACAGAAGGCGCCATGAAGAATGTTACAGCGACTGAGGCTGCATCTGAAGTTGGAAATCGGAAGTCGGGTAGCAGTAACTCGAGCTCGACTGCCTTGGCCAACTGAATGTGGGTCTGTTGGGGGTCTGTGTTTATGCATTTAGGGAGATATCGTACTCCGTGCTGGCAGGTACCGGGTGGTGGCAAGTATCGGAGCATCCCACCGAGCATCCGACTTGCCTTCGGCTGCGACCTGCGACCGTGGTCTCTTCTGGTCTAGTCTGAGTTTTATGTCCCGAGTATTTTTCGACTGTCATCCGGACAGACGGGGACGGCATCTAGGGCGTGAAGGGCAGGCAGGAGCAGCCTGAAAGCCAGTGGCCACCATGCCACGGAGCACGAAGCACGAAGCACTGTGCACGGGGCAAGTTCAATCAAGCAAATGTAATGCTGCCCCGGCTGCCAATTGCAGGCAAAGCACAAAATACAAAGATTGAAACGAGCATTGACAGTTTGACTGAGTGAATGAGTGACAAGAGTGTGTGTTCCAGTTGCTGCTGTTGTTTTTGTTGTTGCCCCTCTTGTTGTTTATGTACAGACGATTGCATATATGCAAGTGGGCCATTCAAGAAGTTTTCTGAACCTGAAGACTCCAAATTGATCTTTCTTGGAGGGATGCTGACCAGGAATATATATACCTTTTAGGTTTCTATTAATATTATAAGTATGAAATATATTTTCACTTGCTCAGGGTCATCCAGTCATCCAGCCATGTCAGTCTGTTCAGCTGCTAAAGATAAAGCTGCTGGATAAAGACCTCAAACTGGGTCGAAGGGAAGAAGTGGGTTATTTTACAAGTCCGAGGTGCAAAAGCAGACTTAGTTGCTCGGGTGAAAAGTTTTCGTTCTACCCTCCCGAGTTGCTGCCGCAAGTAAACATGTAGCCAAGTATGTGTGCGTGTGACCCCGCATGCAGAAGTAGATGTAAGCAAAAGCAAAGTCGGAAACTACTCAGGCGGAAATGAGCATAACTGCATCACAGCCGCAACACACTCGCAGCCACACCCAATCACGCACACACACACACACACCTGCACCCACACAAATGGAAGAGTTTAAGTAGCCGCCAGAGCTACAGAGAGGACACGGAATGGGGCACGAGGATCTGCCTGGGGTCGCCATCAAACACTAAGTGCTGCTTTATTAAGCAAGAGTCAACAACAGAAGACGAGGCAGCAGATGATTTCCATTGCCATTCGACGGCCTGGCCACTGGACACTGCAAACAAGCTCCCTCGAAGATGTCCCCTTTTAATTATGCACTTTATGTCGAAGCTACATTCCCACACAGACTCGATTGGCCTGTGTATACTCGATAATAATTAGGATGCACAAAATGGCATTAGGCGGGTTAATGGACAACCTCATTGCAGCTTCTCAAAGTCACTGGCTAGGGCAATAGTAACGACGTTACTCTTTAGTATATATTGCTTATCTTTCTACAAAACAACAAAGCTAAAACAGTTTTTACGTATGCTCGGCACAAAATTCGTAAGTTAAATTGCAGAGATTTAGAAAATTATTTGTATCAAATTGTACAAAGACTCGTTAGATCATTTAGTCTCAGTAAGGCACTCAATAACAAAATACAAGGAATAAGTTGGGTTGGGGAAGTTCTGAAACTCGCACGCTTTACTAATTGGCAATTTCCGCACAAAACATGTGCGAATTCTGCATTACATACTTTGTCTTCCCATAATGGATACACGGATACAAATTTGTCAGAAAGGGATACAGGGAATCTTGAATCCGGGGAATCCGGAGCAGTGGTGTGTGGCAGCGGATGTTGCAACACCTAACGAGTAACCTTGCCACTCGCCATCCGAAAACCCTTATTCAAACCGGCTGCCTGCAAAAAGTTCAAAAGCCGAGAAACACCCTCAAGCACAAGTACTCTCCACGATTTGTAAAATTTAATGACTAGCGCGTGGCAGTATTTGTTTACACCCCCAAGGACATTGGCAGGTCTGGCTGGTATCTTGTATTTTTGGACTCCTCTCGTTTATAATTAATAGGACAGACTCTGGTTTGGCAGAACCCACCAGCCCTTGTCAACAATACTGCATACTAATGAATAAGAGAGGGTCAGGGACAGGGACAAGCCCAAACGGAAGTGAAACGTCGATAAACAAGAATCAATTGGATAGCAATAAAAACGGAAAGCCCATTTCATAATTATTGTCGAAAGGAGGACATTGCTCGGGTTAGTTAACCAAGGCTGTAAGGTTATTGTTATGGTTCGTTTTGTAGGTTAAACTCAGAATATTCTACTACTTCGGGGTTACTTTTTTGGTAAATACACAAAGGAACTTGAAGGAAGATACAAACAAATAAATAGCAATGGAATCGAATCAAATAAAGTGAAAAGAATGTGATTAGATATTTGGTGCCTCTCTTGCTCTTTTATTCAGTCTCCCCGTCCCTCCATGCCGCGTGGAACGTGCCCAGATACAAAACACAAACGTAAACTTTCGTCGAAATCTCAGACTGGTGGTTGCATTCAAGCTACTGCAACAACAAGCTCCTCACAATGGCTGAGTGAAAAAATTCATTTCCCCCAGCTCGCCTGGCGGACGTGGAGCAAAAACGCATATGAACAGGAAAAAATAGCGATAACTCAAATTGAATGCCAATAAAGTAACATATGCGACCCCCAGGCCTTCGGGCAGCCATTCGGCAGAGGCAAACACACAGCCAGATCTGGACAGCTCAGTGCGTTAGCGCCCTAACAAGGAGCCTGCTAAAAGGACTCGCCCTCCCCGCCACTCGGCCCCCGGAAACGAGTCGATTTGAAATGCCAAGAGCAAAACTAACGAGCTTCTTCTCTTATTTAGCCGGCGGCCCTGCGCTCCCGAAAGTAATGCCAATCGAAAATAATACAACATATGTGGGTCATTTGGCGGGCAACCTCACACAGGAAGGTGAGGCCAGTAACGAAGTGCCAAGGAGCAGGCAATCAGGGGCGGGCTACGGGGTGAGGCTCCTGTCAACTGCGATTCCTTGACAACTATTGACACTAACATGATATTACTTATGCATAACGCCGTATGAGCAATATGGGGTCAAGGCGGCCAAGGGTCGCCACAAAAGTTCGCCTACGAGAAAAAAAAGTTACCCAACCATTGATAAGTTGTATTATAAGTTGTAACTCATATCAGTAACTAAATATTCAACTTAAGATATTGAAATATCAATTAAAGCTTATATTAATGCTTTTACATATTGCTTCAAGTTGGTACACAAAAAATGTAGCTTATTAATCCTAAAAAGCTCTTAAACTTATCAAACTCACCCCTCTGCATGGCCCTTTGTTATTTCTGCCCAACTTTTATTTTTTGTGAAAAAGAAATGGAATACATTTCTCTTGGAACCATTAAGGCTCAATACCGAAGCCCGTCATCCATCTGTGAAACGTCCCACATTCGGGAGCTGGTGTCGTGCAACACCCCACGACATTTTGCAAAGGCATTATCATAAAGGCATTTGCATATCGAACAAGTCGTTGGGCGTTTCAGTGCGGTTTTCGACATTTTTCATTATTATTCGTAAAAGTGGTCATCGCATAGCCAGTATTTTGACCATTTTGTTTGTGCAACCAGAGGGCATATTCCGCCGACCACAATGTTTGTGTTTCTCTGTATTTCTTTCTACATTTTCTCATGCACTTTTTTAATAATAAATTTCATGTTTACTTTATTGTTATTATGGCAACCGAAAGTTACTCTCTCAGTCCATTTCTTGGCATAAATAAAATATATTGCTTATTCTTGAGGGGTAAAATAAATGTTATTATTAATAAACAGCGAGACAGTAACAAGGCCTCTGAATATTTGGCATCTCGACTCTTTTGCATATTGAATACATTTTCGTTTGACTAAGATTATTTATTAATTTCTCATTTAATCACTCACTCATGTATAACTTTGAGACAATGTTTAATGACATTTGGGAGTAATTACTATCACAATTGAATTGAAGTGCTAGTAGCAAATATTAACCGAACAAATGGTATTATAATTACGTTTTAAGAAATTAAACAAACTTTTGGGAAGTTCGCCGAAAATCCAATAGTCAAAGAAGTTATTATATCAACGACAATTTCTTGTAATCTTTTTGTTTTTGGGGCAAGCAGTCAACGATGGCAATTCACCTAATTCACTGCCTTGCATACTTTGCAGATTGCAACGAACACTCGCACAATGCCGCACAAAAGGAGGTTGCATGGCTGCGAGGGCGGAGGAGGCGGTGGAGGCGGGGTCGGAGGGAGGACGTGCCACTAAATGATGCTGAGTGCACATGGCCACAATTCTTGGAGAGTGCGAGTTGTTGTTGTGGCATAATTTAGATGGCGGCAGCCACTTGAGGCAACCATTGCACAGCACTTGCCGCACAAAGGGCAGGGAAGGGACGAGTGCGAGTGCGAGAGCGCGTGCTGTGTGATTAGCGCGATTTAGCGTACGGACTTGAAGATCCTCGACTGCGGAGCGTATACGTAATGCCTAATTAGCGTTAGGGCCAAAAAGTTTTCATTGCAATGGCTAGCCGCGGGCTACACAAACAAACAGACAACCAGCCAAATAAGCGGACACAGGGCCAACTCAATGGGGCAACTTTAAGCTACAAGTTTGTTTGGCTTTCGGCTTTTCCCGCAACTGCATTGGCAGGTGCGGGGGCTCATGGAGAAGGGTGCAGGGTGCAGGGACGGAGCAGGGTCGAGCTCGGAAAAAATGGAAGGATGAGGGCCCAGAATAGAGGCTGGCGGATTGAGGATGGAGGATGGACGACAACTGTTCGTGGCATGCAAAGCGCGATAATTGACCCGCAAGCGAGCGAGCAAGCGAGTGGGAGGGATCTCTCTTTCAGGGTGTGTGTGGTGGCCGTGCAACTGTGCAACAACTTTCGCTTTGATAAAGGACCTTGGCGTCGCGTCGAGTCGAGTCCTTTAAGCGGCAGCCGGGCGTGCTTCCAGATACCTGGCACACAAACCTATAAAAATATAACACAAAATCTGTAGAAGGGGCATGCGGGTTACCTTGCGCCACACCGCACTGTTTTTACGATTTTAAATCATATTTACTTCTGAATTATTTGCAAACACACTTAAATTCGAGTCTTGAATCGGAAGGTGATTTAAACATAACCATTTTATAGAAATCTGTGTACTTAAAGTCAATCTAGAAAATTATATCATAAAGAATTCAAATGATTGTCTCTTCGTTAGACGATTTTTAAGCAGTCAACAAAAAGGTTTCATTGTTGGGGCATCCCCAAACCTAAGCCGAATTATCCTCATGAAAAACATATCTCGGCAGATACCAGAAAGGATTGCATAAATAACCAATTTTAAAACAATAAAACCAGCGAATATAAACAAAAAATTCCAGCGAATTTAAGCGCATTCGGCGAAAATAAAGTTCTTCATCGAGACTTCTTCTCCGAACAGACTTTCTTCCTGAGTCCCCCTCCCGCAGTTTGTGTGTGAAATCAAAAGGAAAATCGGACTGGATAATGGAGATTGCCAAGGCCCACTGTTTGGGAGGGTTTTTCAATGGAAAAGGTTTGCGTGGCGACAGAGTAAGGGATTTGTTACGATATTAGCTAAAGCCATTTGAATAAGAGGAAAAATAAAGAATGTTTTTCGGGCAAAGGCATAAACTTCTTGAGCTCTTCTATTGTAAAAGCTTTAAAAAACGCCTATAAAATGGTTTTCGTTTCAGAATCGTATCAGCTTTAATACTATAAATTTAAATAATGCATTTTTATATATTTTGTAACCCACTCTTGTTCTTAATGCCTGCCCAAGTACTTACCTCAGGTTAACTAGAAAATAACGTCTAATCAACTACAATCCTTCCTTTTGAGTTTAAAAATATTAAAGAATAAATCACTGCATACCACCAATTAAACAAGTCATCCATTCTATTTCCAGCAGACTCCCATCGGTTGTTGAATATCACGTCATTTTGAACTTTGTATTTTTTTCGCACCATGCCATTTTATTAGGCGTAAAAATAACATTTAAATGTTAACACGCCATTTAAGCACAAATTGGCATCGAACGTTGCCTACAGTCGGCGTCGGGAAATGGAACAAAAAGAGGAAAGCCAGAAAACTGTGGCATGCCAACGGGCGCCCGGCGTGCGGTTTTTCCGGCTGCTGGCTGGCCATGGCAGCTGAGACGAACGGGCGGGGCAGCGTGGCGGCAGCAAAATACAAGAAAATAGAAGCAGGGAGAACGAGGGAGAAAAACTTGTCTAAAATTTATTGACGAAAACAAAGTCAAGTGCCGAGCACACCGAAGCCCAAAGGGACGAGTCTAGCCCTGCTTTGCTTGGATTGCAGGCGCGATCCACTTCCCAGGGTCCATGTGGGAACTAGTAGAACTAGCCGCCGGTCTCCATGTGTTTACGAGCTGAGATAAGCTTAAGCCGCCTGGCCCCGGCCCAACGAATGCCATTAAGTATGCCACACGTTTCACGCTGCAATGTCGCCGACGACCCTCCGACCATCGGACCATCCAGCCATCCGACCACAGCTTCTGTGGAGGCAACTATAAATCTATCATGTTTACGCCGAGCTTGACGAGCATGGCCGGAGAGGCGGAGACCCGCTCCACCGCGATTCCAGTACACTTGAGCACAATTTGTTTATGCAAGTCAAGTAAGGCTGCTGGCGGGCAAAACGTTGCTTGAATTATGGCTTTGTTTATCCCAAGTCGCACAAGGAGGCGAATACAACTGCTGCCGCTCCTCCGGAAGGGTTCAAAGTTTTCGCCAACGCAGACAACAGCCAACAGCCAAGTGGGAAACTTCCGAACGCACTGCATCGGGACATGTCTACTCCGCTATCTACTGCCCCGTGGGGACGTGATATGTAATGGCATCATAACAATTGATTTTATTCGCCCCGCTTATTGATACCGCCGTGTTATCCTGATTTTATTAAAGGGACGGACGACTCACAAAAGAGTCTGCCCACCATGCTTAATGTGTCGGTCCCTCGTACATTTTCCCAGTTTCTTCGATGCGAACCCAAAACCATTAAAATTCTGTTATCAACCTTCATATTAGGGAAGGCATTTTTATTGCACATTATTC